>JAODUO010001537.1:0-110000 GCA_025642075.2 Ridgeia piscesae
AGGTTGGGGGGTTGTCTGTTAGTGTTATGCCCATTGAGACTTTATCCATTGTGGTATTGTTCAGGATTCATGTTAATCTGGATTCTATGTGGCTCTGAAAGTTAACAGTAAAATCACACCCCGCACCCCCCGCACACGCACACGCACACGCACACGCACACGCACACGCACATATGCATGCATGCACATACACACATGCATGCACGCACTAATGAACACATCAGGTATTTTGATAAACAATAGAACATTTATGATAAATGTAGTGCATGGTGTTATGAGTACCACCATGGTAAATATATTTATGGAACTGATGAGAAAATAACCATTACATTTTATATACATATATATATCACGTGTAACTGAGCGATACCATTGTATTACTTATAGAAAGTACAAATCACATGAATGAAATACACGGTACACAAATAAAAAATTTAATCACATTTTGGTAATTCATTATTTACATATATTTAATATTATACTTTATTTACACAGTACTTAACACCTAAACTTCTGAGCTTGTAAAAGTTGGAAAGTTACCTGCTTCGAGTGTACGTGCACGGGTCCATTCACTTGCAGCCTTGCCAAGTGCATTCTCGCTCAGAACTTGAAACTCATATTCAGTATATGCCTGCAGGTTAACCACAATCAGTCTAGTGCTAGGTGGAGAACTAGTTTTCTCTTGCGGTGTGACAGTTGGACGAGGGAAATATTGTCCTGCAGGGTGGGAGATCCTCTTTGCAACTGGGTTGATGGTTTCATCTGTTGGCACTTCCCTCATCCACAGCTCGTAATATATAATGATGCCTGTAAATGATATAGAATATAACATATAGAAAAAAGTACTCATCTTACTTGTTATCAGTTTTAGTTAAATTATGTTATATGAAGTAAAAAACGTACTATGTTTATACTATTATTTATGCTCATTAACCCCAGATATCTGACAAAGCACTATCACTTGTATTATGACATTGTCGTTTATTACAAAATCAGGACAATGGGGAAGATGTGTTTATTTGGTAATACTTTATGTAATGTTGTATTTATGTGTTCATAAGGTGTACCTATTTGCAGTAGTACTGGCGCTTATAATCATTGGTTTTAAATGTCCACAATTGTTTTCATATAAAGAACATTTAAATCAATGCTTACTGAATTGTGTTTATGAAATGAGGATTTTGAATCAGCATGGTTTTACTCTGTCTATTAAGTTTAATTATGTATATATGTCGTACAAACCATTAGCTTGTGATGGAGGGAGCCAGGAGACATTTAGCACAGTCTCATTGAAGGGAACAATTGTGACTGGGCCTTGACCTTGAGGTGGGGCTGAGCGCATCTCTGCTTTGACATCATTGCTGGACAAACAGCCTCCCAGAGTGCACGCAGTCAGTGTAAAGATGTAGTATTCAAAAGGTCTCAGGTTAGTGAGAACGACACCACGATTGAGCCCTTCATAGTGTTTCTCCTGTGGTTTGCCAGGCTCCAATGTTCTCGATGTCAATGTATACTTTTGGATGACACCATTTGCCTCGAGTGGCTGGTTCCACGAGAATGAGGCTGATGTCGCTGTGATGCCCGTCACATAGAGTTGGAGATCACCTGACGGAGAACCCGCTGGAGTACGCAGGGTGACAGCGGGGCTGAGAACAGAACCTGCAGAGTTCTCTGCTTCCACCTGATACTTGTAGTCAGTGAATGGCTGGAGACTGGTGTCATAGTACTCTCGCACTACAACAAAACCAGACGGTAGTCTATAGTACTCTCGCACTACAACAAAACCAGACCATAGTCCCCATAAAAAAAAAGTATTTTTGAATGGCTGGAGACTGATGTCATAGTACTCTCGCACTACAACAAAACCAGACGGTAGTCTATATTACTCTTGCACTACAACATCACCAGACCATAGTCCATAGAGTAATTGAATGGCTGGAGACTGGTGTCATGGTACTCTCGCACTACAACACAACCAGACGGCAGTCTATAGAGTAATTGAACGGCTGGAGACTTGTGTCATGGTACTCTCGCACTACAACATAACCAGACCGTAGTCCATAGAGTAATTGAATGGCTGGAGACTTGTGTCATGGTACTCTCGCACTACAACACAACCAGACCGTAGTCCATAGAGTAATTGAATGGCTGGAGACTGGTGTCATTGTATTATCGCACTACAACACAACCAGATCGTAGTCTATAGAGTAATTGAACGGCTGGAGACTGTTGTCATGGTACTCTCACACTACAACACAACCAGACAGTAGTCCATAGAGTAATTGAACGGCTGGAGACTGGTGTCATTGTATTCTTGCACTACAACACAACCAGACCGTAGTCCTTAGAGTAATTGAATGGCTGGAGACTGGTGTCATGGTACTCTCGCCCTACATCACAACCAGACCATAGTCTATAGAGTAATTGAACGGCTGGAGACTTGTGTCATGGTACTCTCGCACTACAACACAACCAGACCTAGTCTATACAGTAATTGAAGGCTGGAGACTTGTGTCATGGTACTCTCGCACTACAACACAAACAGACCGTAGTCCTTAGAGTAATTGAACGGCTGGAGACTGGTGTCATGGTACTCTCGCCCTACATCACAACCAGACCATAGTCTATAGAGTAATTAAGGGGGAACTTTTTTAAAAATTTCCCCCAAAAAAACCCAACCTTTTAGTCTATACAGAATTAAAAGGGTAACTTGTTCTTTATTTCCATTGCAACAAAACCAGACCATAGTCTATACAGTAATTGAATGGCTGGAGACTGGTGTCATGGTACTTTCGCACTGCAACAAAACCAGACCATAGTCTATACAGTAATTGAATGGCTGGAGACAGGTGTCATCGTATTCTTGCACTACAACACAACAAGAACATAGTCTATACAGTAATTGAACGGCTGGAGTCTGGCATCAATGTACTCTCTCACTACAACACAACAAGAACATAGTCTATGCAGTCAATGAATAGCTACTGATGACTGTCTGTACTTTCACATTATAACACAACACAACCAGACAGTAGTCTATACAGTCAGTGAATGGCCCTAGACTTTCATCATTGTACTCTCGCACTACAATACAAGAAGAAAATAATCTATGCAGTCAGTGAATAGCTACAAATTTGTGTTTGTTCTTTCACATTACAATACAACAAGCCCATAGTCTATACAGTGAGTGAATAGCTACATATTTGTGTTTGTACTATCACACTACAACACAAGTAGACAGTAGCTTATACAATATGTGACAGCTACAGACTTGTGTCTCTGTACTTGCGAGTAGTGGACTCTTGACTAAGGGAACATGTGTTGACATTTGAAACTTTGGACAAGTTTTTTCAACCTACAATTCTCCAGTTCATTCAGTGGTGTAAATGAGTACCTGATTAATTAGTGACTTTAGACAGTGGTGGATGGATACCTGTATATGAATAGTCTTCGTGCATTAATTGCAGCATAGCAGGATGCTTCCTAGCGAAGCCAAGCTGGTGTTTGACTGAACAAGTCTGCCAAGGAACAAAATGCATGGCTATAGCAGAAACCATGAATACTATAACAGGGACCATTTATCATAACCAGTCTACAGCCACATAATTATAAATTAGCGCCAATTAATTTCAATACAGTTTACTGCGCCAGAAGTATATAGCAAAAAATATGTCAACTACAATGCACAGTAATAAAAACAATACATGTCATATATCATAGGAAAATTTTACAGAACTATTAAATTGCTATGAAATTATAATTATTGTATTACTATGTTTATTTTAATTATATTTAGGCAAGGTTACATAATATGACAGCCATTGTTTACTCAGACACACAATCAAGAAATCAATAATATACATTTTCCACCATCAGCCTGCCATCTATCTGGTGGCAGTAGCAGAATTGCTGCTGCTGGTCATTAGTCGGCTAGCTGCCCTTTTTATACATGATTAATCAATGTTTGCCCTTTGGAAATATGAGCCATTCTCGCATGTCAGGGATCACTGCTGCTGACTACATCAGTACCAGCCATCAGTACCCCTGGCAAATTCCTTTTAGGCTTAGCCAATGAAATCGCTCACGAGGAGTGTAATCGCCCTCTGCTTATGTGATATAATTTCAGCCATACGTTGCTCATGCGAATGCAATGTTTGGGATGTAGAAGCAAATAATCATAGAGCTGTATACCCAAAACCATTCAGTTCCTCGTGCATCTGGGCTGTCACAGGTTGTTATATTGTAATTCCTAGAAATTATTTATCCATCTTTAAATTAGGGTGGGCATTTGCATTGTTCTCACTGGTGACACCGTCACGATTTGCGATGTCAATAAACTAGCTTGGCTCTGTGAAATTATGCATTTTTCGAAGGGGATCTGACAGGGCTAGTTTGCAAGACAAACAGTCCTGCCTTGCGAGAGTGGCATGAGCGAAATGTTGTCAGTGCTAAGAATAATCTGAACTTTTTTGTTTGCTTAACGAGAAATATGATTAATCAGATTTTCAAAACACTCTTTACATCTATCAAGTCTGGTCTAAGGATATGGAGGGTTAGATCTGGGTCGAAGTTGCCCAAACTGTAGAGTGCCTAAAGGGATTCTTTGGGACCAGAAAGGGATTCTATAATTTCTATTGTGTCCCAAATTATGATGAAAAGGGATTAATTTAATTCACCTTTGCAATGTAGACAATCTTGTTAATAGAATTATTTCATATAACTCTATGCCTTTGTTTCATTGAATTATGTTATGTTAATCATTAATAACCATGGACAACATAGGCGTATCAAGCACAAATTCAAAAGTCTATGCATACATGCAGTTATTTTGGCCATTAATTGGAAATCTTTTCGATAAGTTATCAAGTTAATTAAACATAATTCTAACGAAACATAATTCTAACAAAATAAAGGTTACATGAAATAGTTATATTAATAAAAAATTGTGTACATTACAAAGAGTTGTATATTCTTTAAGAATCTCTTTTCATTCCAATTTGGAAAGAATCCCTTTTGTACCCCAAATTGGAAATAAATCCCTTTAATGTCCCAAACAATCCCTTTAACGCTCATTTGGATATGATTACTTACATCAATATAGCTATTTTGAAAGAAATTAAAGGGAACCAAAAGGGAAATATTAAGTGCTATGCACGTGAAAGAGCTAGTACAAAGCAACCATTCTGAACGGTAATCACTTTTTTTCAGTGGTTTATTAGTAAATAATTCCAAAGTGGATAATTTTACTGAAATCATCGGCTTAAAGAGGGCCCATGATGCGCCTCTTCCTGTTGTCTGACCGTGGTCTGACCACTCGCACGAGAACCGGCCTTAAAGTCACGTTTTCATTTCCAATGCTACCCCTTGTAAACACAATGTTGTAAGATATGCGAACTTCGAAGGACATCCGTTCAAGAACGTTGCTTCAATAGGATGTTTCTCACCGTATATCTGGGTAAAATCCGCAGAAACGTCGGCGACGTCAGTTTTCAAGTATGGAGCTGTGCAAACGATATTAGCGCGATATTTAATCACCAACGATAGTCGTCGAAACGGGTTCCCGGTCAATCCTTCCGTCGCCGTAGCCAAGTCATCAAAGCCGAAGAAGGTTAGTAAATATTATTAAGTCTTCTGTATCTAAATTATTTGAATCTTGTACCATTGACACATTGCGATGTCTGTCGAGATGACTTTGTACATACTGATATTGTTCGTAAACGTCCACCACAGTTAACGTTTAGAAGGTATGTCCCGGGATCATGGAGCGCTAACTAGGTCCAAGGAGTTAGGCCGTCCGATATTGTTATTCATTATTATTTTTTTATTTTATCCTACTTTGAAGGGTTATATCACGTTGCATGAACAGAGGCATAAAAATAAGGTAAAGCTACATGTCAATAACACAAAAAACAGCTGAATGCAAGCCAGATCATAGACGTCATAGTCAATCCGATGAACATAATAGGGGGACTTTGATATCACTCCAAATAACTTCAAAATTGCCTTTCGAGTTTCGAGCTACGCATGCAGTTCCTATTTTCAAGTTGACCGCTCTGAAAGTGCCAACATGACTGCTATATTTTTCAGTAAACATATTATTCAAACATTAAAAAATAGCATTGCGAATGTTGTTTTCAATCATTCATGTTATTTGTTCAGTGAGAGAACAAATTAAAAATTATGTGTGCTGTATCAGTTCAGATACTCATACAACATTGATACTAGCACATGTTACAGGCTTACAGTAAAGGATGAATAATTACCTATGATGAGACATAACTTATGTACTGTAAAAAAATCACTTTGCAAATTTGCAATATTATTGCCTTTATTGGTAGTTTCTTAAAATATTGGGGACACACTGAGCAAACAAGAAGATATATTAACAGACTAGCATAATATACTAGATGGAACATGGACTTGTAGATATCCCACAAGATCACTCTATCCAATACAACACTAGATCTTCGGGTAAACACTGGAAAAATTTTGGGAACCAGTTTCTTCTCCACCACAATGAGTGGAATTCTCTACCCTCAACCATTGTGCCCAAATCACTAATGTAATTAAAAAAAAATTATCCTATGGTTTAGAAGTAAGTCAGATGATCCACCATGCACATTAGCGTGATGTCTAATTGACTTTTTGCCTTAACAAAAACCAGAGATGGAGTGAGTACAATCCAAATGTACTCAAGTACGAGTACGATTACTTTGAAATGCATGAGTACGAGTACTCAGAAACAAATGTACTCGGTACGAGTACGATTACTTTACAATATACTCGAGTACGAGTACGATTACTTTACAATGTAATCATGATTACTTTCATGATTACTTTAATGAATATCCTGTTTCTAACATAAAGGCGACTTTCATGGAATCCCTAGGTGTCATTCTTGTTCTGTTGTTGTGTCACTAATGTTCTAACTGATTACTGCTATCCACTATCCAGGTGTTATTATTATTAATAATTAGAGACTTTCCAGGTTTTTGATGAATCATTTAACGCTGGATTAATAACTTAATTTATGGTTTCTGAATCAAATACAAATATGAGGCATTTACAAATTTCAAATACACATGATCAAATACATTACAATAACAACACTTCAAAACCAGGGGGGCATATTCAAAAGAGTATCCAATTCAAATATGTAGTATATCAGATGGGTCCAGACATGGGGTAAAATACATTTGTATTTGAAAGTATTTAAATACTTTTTTAAGTATTTGTATTTGATGTTTAGGAATTAAAAGTATTTGTATTTAAATACTTTCCTAAAGTTTTTGACTTTTTCAAATATTTTTTTCAATACATTGTCAGTATCAACATTTCTTTTTCACTGTCACATGTAATGCCTGCCAAACTGATTACCTTAATGCACTGAAACCAAATTTGCTAATTACTGATGAAGACACTTAACAGCAGGCTTCCCCCATGGCCCTGCATGACCACAACTTGTGATTGCTCAGAGCCAGAGGATGGATTAATACCTAACAGTGACCATAGGTCATATCCCCTTTTGTTCTTTAGTCAGGCTTCAATTTGGCCCCAGTTTATTCTGGTTTCCTGGCTGATTTTGAAGTTGAGCCTTCCTCACAACATTAGCAATGATTAGCAGTGTCTCTTCTGGGGGCAACATAGGCATTATTTTTTATGGACCTCCTGGCTTAACATACAAACAATATATTTTGGCCTTTCTCTTTCAGTCAGTGTCACTGTGATGCAGTTAGCAATAACAATACTCCCTAGCACTGGTCTGCCTGTCATCATATGAGCAAAACACTAATTATGCCTATAAACTAGATGTCTCAATATATGTGTTGCTTTTCTTATATTTACATAGTAATACAAAATGAAAAGTATTGAAAAATATATGAAAAAGTATTTGAGATATTTTCAATGTATTCGTATTTAAATACAAAGTATTTGTAACCCCTCAAGAATATTTGTATTTAAATAAAAATTTTAATGTATTTGACCCCATGTCTGGATGGGACAAACACAGAATAGTTGTGGATTTAGACAGGTTTACAGTTTGCATTAATTTAAACATAATACTAGACAGGGATTTAGCAGCTAACCGCCCAGACCCAGTCAGGATTCTGGATGTTGGAAATATGACCAGTCATTCACACCATACTGACAGAGCAAACAGTACAGGTGGGGCAAAAAATTTCCTGTCAATTAACCCTGCCAAACTGGGGGCCCACAGTAAGTGCCCATATTTGGTTTGGTTCAAAAATTCAAAGCAAGATGTTAGGGGATGCTTATCCCCTGCATGTTCCCCAGGGACTGTCACAATATAACTTGTACATTGTACTAAACAGGAGGGTGAGGTGATGTGGCTTCTCTGGAATAGAAGGTATTAATTAGGGAAATCTGACTGAATATTTATTTAACTGAAATGCTCAACAGTACCCGGTAATAGAAAATTAATACCTTGATTATTATTCATTTATTAGATTACTTCTAATATTGCCATTTTATCTGTCTAATATATTTGCTTGCAACTGTTCATATGAAAAAATGTAATCGTGAAAGTAATCGTGAGTACGATTACTTTGGTAATGTACCGAGTACAATTTTTTTCCTTGTCCCAGTCGGAAAGTACTCAAAAAGTATGGGATGAGAAACACGAGTACGATTACTCCATCTCTGCAATATACATTGTCATAGATATTCCTGTTCGTTTAATATTTTGAGGTGCCAACATTTGTGTTTATTGGATAATATAAATTAAAGCACTTAATATAAGATAAACATGACACAAACAATGTGGGTAAATGTATTGTCATTTTGTGAGAGGGAATTCATTGTGCAAAAATAAAGGCAACTCAGTATCTGTTCCCCCGCTGTCAAATTAAGATCTTAGTGAGTGTATGTCATCTGCCAGAAAACTTCTGTACTCTATCCATGACCCCTTCCATCCTTACAGTCCCATTTGCTTTCTTGATAAATGTATCTAGCCTAATCCTGTCGGGGTTTATATTGCCATTTCCCAAAACACTGCACCAAAGTAAAGGACACTGTTCACTATTACACTGTAACATATATGCTGCTTATTTGGGGCAGATTGAATGATATTTTTCATTAAAAACATAGTAAATTCAAACAGTCAATATTTAGCACTACAGCATGTCCTGTTTATTTATAGGGATTAACCATGGCTCTAGCAAGAACTCCGGCCAAGTCCTAGCGAACCCTGACAACATGGCTGTTTTCTGTTCAGGACTCAAGCAATTGGAGCTGCAGAAGACACTGCAGCTGTATGTTTACCTGCAGATCCACCAGCCCATGGCAGACAGAAAGAGAGAATAGTGAATTACATCTTTGTCAGAACTCTGGCCTGGCCGCTGCCCACAATGACTGTCCTGTCGGAATTGCAGTCCTTGGGACAGATATGCCCAAGCTAATGAAACAAATCTCTGGGGTCAAGAGTCAGTTGATTTGTTCATAATCAATCCAACTGCTTATTTACAAATCAACTGATAATTTGTAAGGGCAGCATCAACAAGTGCTGAGTGTTATCCCATATCTTGTTCTCCGCTGAGAGCACAGAAGTTCCATCTTATGGCTGGGATAAATGGGATGACTCTCTGTACCCTTCGACCAAGCCTGCCTGGATTCACCAGGTAAAACTCTCTGTATATGGCCGACTTGGACACCTGAAATAAATAAGGCCTAAATAAATATATCAACTATGTACAGTAGCGCAGTGGTTTAAAGCTTTGGACTCGGCTTCAGACTCTCAACTATGGGAAAGAAACCATGTGGTGCTGTGTCGAACCTTGGGCAAGTCTGTTCACCCGTCATTGCTCCAATCCACTCAGCTTTTAAACAAGTAACTGGCTATAGAGATGGGGGATATTTGTACACAAACCGTCTTGATTAATTAATTACAGCTTGGCTGGATCTTCCCACATCATGAGATGGTGTTTAATTAAATAGGTCTGCCAGGGAGTAAAGTTAAACACTTTTACAAGGACAATGCTAAGCAGACATTGGGTCAAATACATTGACATTTATTTAAATACAAATATCTTGAGGGATCCCAAAAACTTTTTATTCCTAAACATCAATTACAGATACTTAAAAAATATTTAAATATTTTCAAATACAAATGTTTTGCCCCCATGTTTGAGGATTGGGTACCCCTATATAAGAACTGTGTTGACAGGTGACATATGAAAATGGAGGTAACTCAATCCACTATCATTGTAGAATACATGTTGTGTTTTTATAAAATCATTGGAAGGTTTTTTAGTTCTGACATAGTGGACAACTGGGCATGCTACTCGAAATGTTCTAGAATGATCCTAAATCAGTTATTGTTAAAAATTAATTGTTTTTTTATATTTCTACTATAGAATAATGTGTGGTGTTTTCATTGTATGAAATATCATTGTATTATATAAATGTTTTATCATGTTAGTTTGCTTGGTGTTCTGGTTCTCTAATGTTATTTTCATTGTTAATAAATTGTGGGAACACATTTCACTTTTATAATACATGAACATATACTTACATTTTTGTTGGCAGATACATGTGAAAGTTGTTAACCGGTTACATTTTGGGAACACTGTCTGCTCCAAACACAGAATATAAAATCCATGGCCATTTGTAATATATCATGGCACATCTGAAACAGAACCAGATGTTTAAATAAGTTTTTCATGAATTAAAAATATTAGTAGCACAATGTGGAACCTGACGGCTACTATTATGGTTACCTTGCCACTATTATGGTTACCCGACAACAAATTACATTGCAATTAAGATCACCGCAGAATATACATAAATATATCCACATATGTTATAGTTTAGAATATTTGTTCTGCTAGTTGTGTTACTTTTACACAGTTCAAATTGTTATATTTAATAGAGACATTCCACTGTACATATATTTCAGCTAAAAAACAACTTTTTTCAGCATGAAGTCGATTTCATAAAGAACATGGGTGGTGATTTTCTTTTTTATTTAGCCCTCAGAATTATGCTCCAAATTTCCCTTTAAATATACCACGCCTATTAAAAGAACAATCAATATTGACACCACATAGTTAGATAATTAATCTTTCCCCTATATGGCTATAGTTCGATCTACTGGTGTGTTCTATTTATATCTATGATTGAAAACATCTGTTTCATAGCCCACAGGTCATCTATATCAATAATACAAAAACATGCCACAGTCGCTACTGTTAATATAATAATGTCCAGTATTTGAAAAACAACAATTAATCTGCATTTTTGTCACAGTTGTGGACAATTTGGAAATTTATTCCTGAAAACAGTTTTAAGGCGGAAATTAAGCTAGGGCGAAGGACCGAGCCTGTCACTCTGTGTGGGTGTCAGGCTGACATAAATCGCAGAGCCATGCCCATGACCCCATATGATATTTGTTTCAAATTGGGAAACCTCACGTTGTGTATAACATATCCGACACTACACCACTGATTTGGAGAATAATACACGGCATGGCTGTGACTAAGAAGAAACTTGCCGAATCCCAGGATCGAATGCGAGGCCATCAAAATACCTGTCAGTGTTTCGAAGTTTCAGGGAGTTTCGACCACTTGTCAATGTCGCCTCGGCTTGTTACTCGCCTCTGCATTTCGGCTTCCGGCGGGTCTTGTTTACCAGCGCGTTCAATTCTATCTTGAAAATGTTGGCCCTTATCGTTGCAACCGAAATTCAGCTATTTCTGAACGAAAATCATGTTCGCTTCCCACACCGGGTACACGAAGCGGATGTAAACATCGCGACGCGCCACCTGGCGATTATTTTAACGGAATTTTAAATACAGATTTGCCCGATCTGTCGCTCAATGCGCCAAACATTTGCTACGTCACACATCAGTCAAAATGGCGCGACTTACAAACTTTGATAGAAAAGGTGTTCAGATTCTTTTTTACTAATAAACCTCCGACTTTAAAAATGTGATTACCATTCAAAATAGTTCGTTTTTATTAACTCTTTCACGTATATAACATGTAACTTTTCCCTTTTGGTTCCCTTTAAGCTGATATAAACAGTTTGAAAACCATAATAGAATTAGTGAATAACAACTGCTGAGATAAACAAACACTACACCTGCATAATACAGACGCATATAATATAATAAGTATACAGACAGTCAGTTTTAACAATTATGAAGTATGCATTGTTCAGTATAAGAATTGAGTTGAAAGAATTTGCATGAGGAGAGACATGAAAAGTTAATGGGAAACATGAGATGGAGAGAGTATTATTTGGACTCACCCTCACCCCTCTGCAACACTGGGATCATGGAGGGGAACAACAAATCATAGTGAAAACTTACCGTCTACTGCAACTGTTGCAATTTTCCCACCATCCCGATAGAGATGATACCGTATAATCACACCATTGGGGTAGTCAGGTCTACCCCAGTAGAGATGCAGAGTTGTAGAGTTGATTGGCTCATGCTCTGGAGGGGGTTGTTGAGACGGAGCTATCAAGAGAATCATGTTGCTAGTTACTGTCAGTATATAAACGCTAATATGCATGCATACCTGCAGGGCTCGACATTGGCATTGGCCCTATGCATGTTTTGATGCCACCAGGGTTGGGTCCAAATACACATTTTGGGTTCAAATACAAAAACAACTCAGCCAAATCAGATACAAATACATTGCTTTTCTAGATTTCAATTCAAATACAAATGTTCAATTCAAATACAAATACACTGCCATTTTTTATTCAAATACGATTCAAATACATTGCCATTTTTGAAATTTGATTCAAATATGATTAAAATACATGGACTGTGTTTCTGTTATAATTCAAGTGTATCACAGTGAGTGTCTGACATAAACTGCCTCAAGAGTCTAGACAGAATGTTTGTCATACCTGCAGTATGGTCAACTGTGGGCAGGCAACACTAAGAAAATTGGCCTACAGTCAAGTGGTCAAACATTAACATCAATCAATGAATGGGAAGCCAGTGAAGCTTATATATAGCCATAAAGGCAGCCATGGGTACTCTAATGTAACACCAGGACCCCTTACTTGGTGTGCACAGTGCCAATGCATTCCACACATGGTCAACCCTCCTTAACATCTGTATAATTTATATAATTATATATATATATATATATATATATATATATATATATATATATATATATATAATGTTTGACCAGCTTGACTGAAGGCCAGTTTTCTCAGTGCTGCCTGTCCACAGTTGAGCAGGCGTGAATAAAATTCTGTCTATAGACTCCTGAGCCAATTTATGTCAGTCAGTGCATTACCTTTTGTTGGTAAAATGGTAATTTGTATGTGTATTTGATTGTGTTTGCAAATACTTTTCAAATAAAGACCAAATATCAAATACAAATACGTGCACTTTTGTGATTTTCAATTCAAATACACTAATTTGTTGTATTCAAATACAAATACCATGGATGCCACCAGTGACCCTTCATTGAAAAATCTTAGTCTATTTAGTATTTCAATCAACGTTCGTTTTGTTACATTTTATTTATAACTAATTAAACAACAGAGTCTAAAATGCAGCTATGGATGTACGACAACTTCTATGCACCATAGAATGCACATTTTGTGTTAACATGTGTGAATGGTAAATGGGGATCATTAATTATCCACCCAATAAGCAATCTTGGTATATGGTGTCTATGGGCGGCAGACAATGTCACTATTGTCTGCACAACAAAATGCTAGTCCATCAATGAACTACATCAAGGCAATTTGTTATTCTTCAACCGCTTCACAGTGTTGCAAAATAGCAGATTTTTTTAATACCACCTTGGATTAAAGCATTCACACTGTCATTGTTGCTCACCGATGCATTGTTAGCTCATCATATCGGCATTCAAATGCAAATTTATTATGGTATCATATATGCATGATCCTGGCAATAATAGCTTTAGCGCTAAGCCTCTAGCACAACCCAAACTTAGAAAAGATTTTCATTCTAAGACAATAGTATACAAAAAATATTGGAATTAAGAATATAAATAAGTATCTAATATCAAATAATCATGTATTAATTAAAATAAATAAGTATATGGCAATTAAAAAAATTCCATAGTGAGTTTGCAATTATGAATTAAATGTATTTTGGTGAATCTTAGTCACTGCCTACGTCTCTTCAACATAATCATCTAATTAGCATTTTTTTCAATAAGCAATATTGTTGCATGTCTATGGGTGACAGATGATATCATTATTGTCTGTGCAATAAAATGCTAGTCAATAATGGAAAGGAATCAAGACAATTTGTTATACTGTCATAAGTTTGCTAGTGTTGTGAAAAGCCATGGTTGCAGCAGTGGATTTACGTAATATCTTGGAGGAAAGTGTTCCTGCTGTCACTGTTGTATGTGGGTGCTCCCACAATGCGTTATTTACATAGGCTAGTCTGTCATGAAATGGAGCATATGGTAACTACTTTCAAATTGATCATGGTGTCATATAAGTCTGATCCTGGTAATAAAAGTTGTAACATTATGCCTCAGGCATAATCAAAACATGAAATGCTTTTCATGTGCTGAAACTTGCTAACATTTCAAACCTCACCCCACTACCTATTAAAAGATGTAGGTCAATGTTGTGAGCTCATCTTCACATTTTAGTGTCACTGCCAAAATGCATAAAAATATTAATGGAAAGTTTCAACTGTCAATATTAAATATGAACAAGTGTATTTTTATATTGTATGAGCTAATCAAATGGTCTGCATTTCAGGCTATAACCAAGTGAAAGGGTGAACTATTTCAAATTTCTGGACACAATAATCTCTATTTAATTTTAAGATGACTTTCCATCATCAATTATCTGTGGTTTTATGCTCCAATGATGAATGTTGACTGTCCCCATTGATTACTATACCAAATGATTTGGTTCGTGGCGCTTCTGAGCTTGAATTTTCAAGGATATAGAAATGTTACAATTGGTATTAGTCACTTGGAAAGGAAAACATGGGCCAAGAGGCCATGAAGTCCTTTGTACTATATAGTGGATATATAATTATGACTTAAAATGTGTTTTGATGAATCACACTCACTGCCTTGTTTATATTAAGTCTTTTCATCATAATCATCTAACTAATATTTGTTGGTTATTCATAAGAAGAAACACAGCCAAATTGTATGAATACAGGGACAGCCAGCCGGACAGGACTGGTCATTAGTGGGTTTTAGTCAAAATATCATTAAATACTTCCACTCTACTCAACCTGCACAGTGATCAGAACGCAGTTGATGTCAATACAGTGCACAATGTTTCACTTTCTATTTGTTCAGAATATTAATTGTATATGTTCGTCACCTACAGGTGATAATACAGCATTAAGTCACAGCATATTAAAGATAATTAAATAAGTATCAACATAAACTTGTCTTGCATTTACAGAAAATCATTAGTTATGAAGATACAGCTTAATTAAACCCTACAGACGTAACCTGCCACAGAAGGAATAGAAAGAAACACTCTATCAAATACACATTTCTTGTGTACTATACATATGCTACACATACACATAATTAGTGAAAAAGTTATATACAACTTTTGAAAAACATGTTTTACCAGTTTAGGGGCCTTCAGAACAATCCAATTAACCAATCAACACCCATGTCCACATGGCAAAATGCTCGTTACTCATTAGTTTATAAGTGCCCTGTGCCAGAACCCACCTAGTGAGTCAAAATGTGCTCACGGTCATGTTGTTTATGCAAAATTTTGATTCATTAATTTGTCATGACAAAAGTTGGTGACAAATGTTCAGCAAAAGATTACTATAATTATTTTACCTACGATTCATCACTAATGTGCTTGATGTTCATGGAACTCTTTATCAAGAACATTCAGTGAAATTCAAGAACACACAAGGCAAAACAAAACAAACAAATTAAAACATTCAAGATTTTTGGCGACCTGTGCAAACCATGTCCACAACAAATTAGGGAGATATTTCTGGAAATTCATCAACAGGCTCTTTCAAAAGGATTTTAACAATATAAAAATGGGCAATATTAGTTATTTTAGGGTATTATCAGCGAAACAAAGTTTTGTAATTATCATTAATTCACTAACAGTGAGTGCTTCATAATAATAAAGTAGTGGAGAATATGAAGATGACAAAGTAGATGTTGGACTGTGCGATACAGGATGTGACAGCAAGACAGTGTGTACATGTTATTGGTTCACATCAACTCACTCTTGCTGCAGCCATATGTGTTGGTAGCTTGGAGGTCACTACTTCCTTCCTTACAGAAGCCACACTGTCGACCAGTTGTCAATGACTTGCACTGACACTGGCCTGTCGTCACATCACACGAACTGTTGAGGCTGCCACTCATGTCACAGTCACACCGCTTGCAACTGCAAGAAACACTCATAGTTACTACGCCATGCTATAATTAATGCATGATGGTTATTAGAACACAAATATTCACCACTGTCTATACCCTGATCATCTTTCATTCCCTTGAGTGAACTAGAGCAATGTAGATTGAATAAAACTGCCCGAGGTCCAAATTTGCAGCAGTGAATTTGAACCTGGGTAAACTGCAAGCCAGGTGTACTTGCTGCAACATTGCTATACTAAAGCAGTGTTTCATGACAGTAGATCAAATATAATAATAATGCGTCTCACTTAATTTAGTATAATAATAGTCAAGCCATGATGTAATATAATGGCATTGACAACACATTTCTTTATTGTTACTGTGTGATAACAACTCATCTCATTGATATGGAGGAGAGGGAATGAGCATTCACTCATGATGCTTAAAATGTGCTCCTTAAAATTGAGGTGACGATCTATAATAACACCAAGGTTACGAACACATCTTAAGGCAGTAATCTTAACATCTCCTATGCATATCATACTGCCATCAACAAGCGCAGTGGCAGTCTTTGGAACTACAGGAAGATAGTCCGTTTTGTTGTTATTCACTTGTTTGTTGTTGTTGTTGTTGTTGTTCATTTGTTTGTTGTTGAAGAAGAAGCAAAGGCTAAGCAAAGGTCATAAGAATAAATCTACATCAGTGTTTGATGACATGAGACTTAATATACCAGATCTTGTCATGACAGAAGGTCTAATACAAGATTTCAGGACAGCAACGTTATGACAGCATGTCATGACAGCAGATCTAAGATAGGATATCATGACAGCAGATCGAAGACAGAATTTTATGACAGCAGATCGAAGGCAGGCTGTCATGACAGCAGACCTAAGACAGGATGTCATGACAGCAGACCTAATATAGGATGTCATGACAGCAGACCTAAGACAGGCTGTCATAATAGCAGACCTAAGACAGGATGTCGTGACACCAGATCTAAGATAGGATGTCATGACAGCAGACCTAAGACAGGATGTCATGACAGCAGATCTAAGACAGGTTGTCATGACAGCAGATCTATGACAGGATGTCATGACAGCAATCTAAGATAGGATGTCATGACAGCAGATCTAAGATAGGATGTCGTGACAGCATAACTAAAAGTCAGCAAGAGAGGATCTCATGACAGTAGATTTAAGATAGTATTTAGTGACAGTAGATTTAAGGCAGTAGGTCTAAGACTGTGCGTCATGACAGTAAAAGTTTTGATATTAAACAATTATCTGCTTATCTGAGTGAGTAGGATTTAAAGCAGGATATCATGGTACATGTATAAGACAAGGTGTCATGACATTAGTGTTTAAAGCAGGATATCATGGTATATGTCTAATACATGGTGTCATGGCAGTAGGGTTTAAAGCAGGGTATCATGGTATAGATCCAGTGCTATAACAGGTACTCCAGAAAAGGGATGAAGTAAAAGTCCCCCCAAAAATATTAAAAGGGGAAACCCAAAAAGGGGAAAATATTAAGTGCATGCACGTGAAAGACTAATACAAAGCAACCATTCTGAACGGTAACACATTTTTAACGTCAGGGGTTTTTAAAATAATTCCAAAGTGGATAATTTTACTGAAATCACGGTTTAAAGAGGTCCGATCCCCCCTTCCTGTTGTCTGCCCGTGGTCTGACCACTAGCAAAAACCCGGGCCTTAAAGTCACGTGTTCGATTCGTGCGCAATGCTACGCCGTTGTAAACACAAGTTGTAAGATACGCGAATTTCAAAAAGGACATCCGTTCGAAGAACGTTTTTCGAATAGGATTTTTCCCACCGTATATCTGGGTCAAAATCCGCAAAAACGTCGGCGCGTAAAGTTTTCAAGTATGGGTTTTTAAACATATTAGCGCGATATTTAATCACCAACGATAGTTGTCGAAACGGGTTACCGGTCGAATCCTTCCGTCGCCGTAGCCAAGTCATCAAAGCACGCAAGAAGGTTAGTAAATATTATTAAGTCTTCTGTATCTAAATTATTTGAATCTTGTACCATTAGACACATTGCGATGTTTGTCAGATGACTTATGTACATACTGATATTGTTCTAAACGTCCACCACAGTTAACGTTCTAGAAGGTATTACAGGATCATGGAGCCGTTTAAATAGGGCCAAGGAGTTAGGGCCCCAATTGTTATTCATTATTATTTGTTTTATTTTATCCTACTTTGAATGGTATATATCAGTTTGCATGAACAGAGGCATAAAAATAAGGTAAAGCTACATGTCAATAACACAAAAACAGCTGAATGCAAGCCAGATCATAGATGTCATAGTCAATCCGCATGAACGATAATATAGGCACTTTGATATCACTCGCTAAATAACTTCAAAGTACTGCCTTTCGAGTTTCGTAGCTACGCATGCAGTTCCTATTTTCAGGTTGACCGCTCTGAAATTGTCCAACATGACTGCTATATTTTTCAGTAAACATATTATTCAAACATTAAAAAATAGCATTGCGAATGTTGTTTTCAATCATTCATGTTATTTGTTCAGTGAGAGAACAAATTAAAAATTATGTGTGTGCTGTATCAGTTCAGATACTCATACAACATTGATACTAGCACATGTTACAGGCTTACAGTAAAGGATGAATAATTACCTATGATGAGACATAACTTATGTACTGTAAAAAAATCACTTGCAAATTTGCAATATTATTGCCTTTATTGGTAGTTTCTTGAAATATTGGGGACACACTGAGCAAACAAGAAGATATATTAACAGACTAGCATAATATACTAGATGGAACATGGACTTGTAGATATCCCACAAGATCACTCTATCCAATACAACACTAGATCTTCGGGTAAACACTGGGTAAACATGAACCAGTTTCTTCTCCACCACAATGAGTGGAATTCTCTACCCTCAACCATTGTGTCGTGCAAATCACTAATGTAATTAAAAAAAAATTATCCTATGGTTTAGCAAGTAAGTCGGATGATCCACCATGCACATTAGCGTGATGTCTCAATATGACATTTTGCCAGTTAACAATATACCAGAGATGGAGTGAGTACAATACAAATGTACTCGAGTACGAGTACGATTACTTTGAACATGCATGAGTACGAGTACTCAGAAAAACAAATGTACTCGAGTACGAGTACGATTACTTTACAATATACTCAAGTACAAGTACGATTACTTTACAATGTAATCATGATTACTTTCATGATTATTTTAATGAATATCCTGTTTCTAACATAAAGGCGACTTTCATGGAATCCCTAGGTGTCATTCTTGTTCTGTTGTTGTGTCACTAATGTTCTAACTGATTACTGCTATCCACTATCCAGGTGTTATTATTATTAATAATTAGATGACTTTCTCAGGTATTTGATGTATCATCATAACTTAATTTATGGTTTCTGAATCAAATACAAATATGAGGCATTTACAAATTTCAAATACACATGATCAAATACATTACAATAACAACACTTCAAAACCAGGGGGGGCATATTCAAAACAGTAGTATATCAGATGGGTCCAGACATGGGGTCAAATACATTTGTATTTGAAAGTATTTAAATACTGTTTTAAGTATTTGTATTTGATGTTTAGGAATTCAAAGTATTTGTATTTAAATACTTTCCTAAAGTATTTGACTTTTACAAATATTTTTTCAAATACATTGTCAGTATCAACATTTCTTTTTCACTGTCACATGTAATGCCTGCCAAACAGATTACCTTAATGCACTGCAACTTCACCCAATATTGCTAATTACTGATGAAGACACTTAACAGCAGGCTTCCCCCATGGCCCTGCAGTGACCACAACTTGTGATTGCTCAGAGCCAGAGGATGGATTAATACCTAACAGTGACCATAGGTCAATATCCCCTTTTTGTTCTTTAGTCAGGCTTCAATTTGGCACCAGTTTATTCTGGTTTCTTGGCTGACTTAAGTTGAGCCTTCCTCACAACATTAGCAATGATTAGCAGTGTCTCTTCTGAGGGCAACATAGGCATTATATTATTATGGACCTCCTGGCTTAACATACAAACAATATATTTTGGCCTTTACGTCTTTCAGTCAGATGTCACTGTGATGCAGTTAGCAATAATAATCCTAGCACTGGTCTGCCTGTCATCATATGAGCAAAACACTAATTATGCCTATAAACTAGATGTCTCAATATATGTGTTGCTTTTCTTATATTTACATAGTAATACAAAATGAAAAGTATTTGAAAAATATATGAAAAAGTATTTGAGATACTTTTCAATGTATTCGTATTTAAATACAAAGTATTTGTAATCCCTCAAGAATATTTGTATTTAAATATAAATTTCAATGTATTTGACCCCATGTCTGGATGGGACAAACACAGAATAGTTGTGGATTTAGACAGGTTTACAGTTTGCACTTAATTAAACATAATATTAGACAGGGATTTAGCAGCTAACCGCCCAGACCCAGTCACGATTCTGGATGTTGGAAATATGACCAGTCATTCACACCATACTGACAGAGCAAACAGTACAGGTGGGGCATATGGCCTGGCTTCTAAAATTACAAAGCAAGATGTTAGGGGATGCTTATCTCCTGCAGTGCTTCCCAGGGACTATCACAATATAACTTGTACTTTGTACTAAACAAGAGGGTGAGGTGATGTGGCTTCTCTGGGAAGAGAATGTATTAATTTGGGAAATCTGACTGAATATTTATTTAACTGAAATGCTCAACAGTAATAGAAAATTAATACCTTAATTGATTATTATTACATTTATTAGATTACTTCTAATATTGCCATTTTATCTGTCTAATATATTTGCTTGCAACTGTTCATATGAAAAATATGTAATCGTGAGAAGTAATCGTGAGTACGATTACTTTGGTAATGTACAAGTACGAGTACACGAGTACGAGTACACGAGTACGATTACTCCATCTCTGCAATATACATTGTCATAGATATTCCTGTTCGTTTAATATTTTGAGGTGCCAACATTTGTGTTTATTGGATAATATAAATTAAAGCACTTAATATAATATACAACATGACACAAACAATGTAGCGATAAATGTTATTGTCATTTTGTGAGAGGAATGTCATAGTGGAGTGAAATATTTGTAAGACGCAGTATTATTTTACCAATTATGTATTCAATACCACATTTACCAACATTAGGAAATTGCATGACTGAGCACTGTCAACTCTAGTGCATAAACACTAAGTGATCATGTAATCAGTTATCAAACCTTAGTTTATGTAATATGTATCACCACACAAATATACACACATCTCTATTCAATGAAGACAGCAGCTGGAGCAGCATCACCATCTATCTATCTGTGCAATAATAAAGGCAATTCAGTAACTGTCACTCCTGTCAGCTGTCAAATTAAGATCTTAGTGAGTGTATGTCATCTGCCAGAAAACTTCTGTACTCTATCCATGACCCGTTCCATCCTTACAGTCCCATTTGCTTTCTTGATAAATGTATCTAGCCTAATCCTGTCCTGGTTGTTGATATTGCCATTTCCAACACACTGCACCAAAGTAAAGGACACTGTTCACTATTACACTGTAACATATATGCTGCTTATTTGGCGCAGATTGAATGATATTTTTTCATATAAAAACATAGTAAATTCAAACAGTCAATATTTAGCACTACAGCATGTCCTGTTTATTTATAGGGATGTAACCATGGCTCTAGCAAGAACGTTCGGCCAAGTCCTAGCGAACCCTGACAACATGGCTGTTTTCTGTTCAGGACTCAAGCAATTGGAGCTGCAGAAGACACTACAGTTGTATGTTTACCTGCAGATCCACCAGCCCATGGCATACAGAAAGAGAGAATGGTGAATTACATCTTTGTCAGAACTCTGGCCTGGCCGCTGCCCACAATGACTGTCCATGTCGGAATTGCAGTCCTTGGGACAGATATGCCCAAGCTAATGAAACAAGATCTGCTTGTGTCAAGAGTCAGTTGATTTGTTCATAATCAATCCAACTGCTTATTTGCAAATCAACTGATAATTTGTAAGGGCAGCAGTCAACAAGTGCTGAGTGTTATCCCATATCTTGTTCTCCACTGAGAGCACGGAAGTTCCATCTTATGGCTGGTATACACTGGTATGACTCTCTGTACCCTTCGACCAAGCCTGCCATGGATCCACCAGGTAAAACTCTCTGTATATGGCCAACTTGGACACCTGAAATAAAATAAGGCCTAAATAAATATATCAACTATGTACAGTGGCGCAGTGGTTTAAAGCTTTGGACTCGGCTTCAGACTCTCAACTACGAGAACGAAACCATGTGGTGCTGTGTCGAACCTTGGGCAAGTCTGTTCACCCGTCATTGGGGTGTCATTGCACTCAGCTGTGTAAACAAGTAACTGGCTATAGACGATGGTGGATATTTGTACACAAACCGTCTTGATTAATTAATTACAGCTTGGCTGGATGCTTCCCACAGTCATGAGATGGTGTTTAATTAAGTAGGTCTGCCAGGGAGTAAAGTGTAAAGCACTTTCACAAGGACAATGGGTCAAATACATTGACATTTATTTAAATACAAATACTCTTGAGGGATCCAAATACTTTTTATTACTAAACATCAATTACAGATACTTAAAAAGTATTGAAATATTTTCAAATACAAATGTATTTGCCCCCATGTTTGAGGATTGGATACCGCACTATATAAGAACTGTGTTGACAGGTGACATATGAAAAATGGAGGTAACTCAATCCATTATCATTGTAGAATACATGTTGTTTTTATAAAATCATTGGAACGGTTTTTTAGTTCTGACATAGTGGACAACTGGGCATGCTACTCGAAATGTTCTAGAATGATCCTAAATCAGTTACTGTTAAACATTAATTGTTGGGTATATTTCTACTATAGAATAATGTGTGGTGTTTTCAATGTATGAAATATCATTTGTAGTATATAAATGTTGTATCATGTTAGTTTGCTTGATGTTCTGGTTGCTCTAATGTTATTTTCATTGTCAATAAATTGTGAGCAACACATTTCACTGTTTATAATACATGAACATATACTTACATTTTTGTTGGCAGATACATGTGAAAGTTGTCTAACCGGTTACATTTGGAAGCACTGTCTGCTCCAAACACAGAATATAAAATCCATGGCCATTTGTAATATATCATGGCACATCTGAAACAGAACCAGATGTTTCAATTAGTTTTTCATGAATTACAAATATTAGTAGCACAATGTGGAACCTGACAGCTACTATTATGGTTACCTTGCCATTATTATGGTTACCTCGACAACAAAGTTACATTGCAATTAAGATCACCGCAGAATATACATAAATATATCCACATATGTTATAGTTTAGAATACTTGTTCTGCTAGTTGTGTTACTTTTACACAGTTCAAATTGTTATATTTAATAGAGACATTCCACTGTACATATATTTCAGCTAAAAAACAACTATTATTCAGCATGAAGTCGATTTCATAAAGAACATGGGTGGTGATTTTCTTTTTTTATTTAGCCCTCCAGAATGATGCTCCAAACTTTCCATATACCACACCTATTAAAAGAACAATCAATATTGACACCACATAGTTAGATAATTAATCTTTCCCCTATATGGCTATAGTTCGATCTACTGGTGTGTTCTATTTATATCTATGATTGACACACATCTGTTTCATAGCCGCACAGGTCATGCTATATCAATAATACAAAAGCATGCCACAGTCGCTACTGTTAATATAATAATGTCCAGTATTTGAAAAACAACAATTAATCTGTCCTTTTTGTCACAGTTGTGGACAATTTGGAAATTTATTCCTGAAAACAGTTTTAAGCTAGGGCGAAGGACCGAGCCTGTCACTCTGCGTGGGTGCCAGGCTGACATAAATCGCAGAGCCATGCCCATGACCCCATATGATATATTTGTTTCAAATTGGGAAACCTCACGTTGTGTATAACATATCCGACACTACACCACTGATTTGGAGAATAATACACGGCATGGCTGTGACTAAGAAGAAACTCGCCGAATCCCAGGATCGAATGCGAGGCCATCAAAATACCTGTCAGTGTTTCGAAGTTTGAGCGAGTTTCGACCACTTGTCAATGTTGCCTCGGCTTGTTACTCGCCTCTGCATTTCGGCTTCCGGCGGGTCTTGTTTACCAGCGCGTTCAGTTCTATCTTGAAAATGTTGGCCCTTATCGATGCAACCGAAATTCAGCTATTTCTGAACGAAAATCATGTTCGCTTCCCACGCCGGGTACACGAAACGGATGTAAACATCGCGACGCGCCACCTGGCGATTATTTTAACGGAATTTTAAATACAGATTTGCCCGATCTGTCGCTCAATGCACCAAACATTCGCTACGTCACACATCAGTCAAAATGGTGCGACTGACGAACTTTGATAGAAAAGGTGTTCAGATTTTTTTACTAATAAACCACTGACTTTAAAAATGTGGTTACCATTCAGAATAGTTCGTTTTTATTAACTCTTTCACGTGCATAGCATTCCTTCCCCACAAAAATTACTTAAGTAAAAAGTACAAAAGTAGTCGGTCAGTGCATTTATATTTATATATATATATATATAAAATGGAATCACATTAAATATGAGCGCTACATTTAAATATCAACATATCTTAAATATTGAACATATTCCAATTGGCTACTTTTTAATAATTATCTTAAGCTAAGATAATTATATCTATCATAAAAGACAAACATCCATCACAAGTATATATATATATATAATATATATATATATATATATATACATATATATATATACATATATATATATATATATATATATATATATATATATATATATATATATATAAATATATATATGCCCAATATGGCAACATCAACTTTGCATGCAAAGGGACCAAATGATTCTCAAATAAGTCAAATCAGACATTCAGGCGCTGTTGTTTTGACTATTCCTCTTGGCTACAGATGCATTATTAGAAAGCTTGATGTGGTTAGTTTTATGCATGGTTTCACCTTTGTTAAAAGGGGTTCATGACTTTTAGGCAGTGCATATCTACATAATAATATTGTTACATATTTTATTTTCTGGGAGTGGGCCTACCTTGGAGCTTGTCCATAATAGTTTTCAGCACATGACTGACAGCGTCTGCCAGCAATGCCTGAGGATCCTCCCAGACACTCACACATGCCTGTTTGAGGGTCGCAGAATGTGTTATCTATTGTACCCGCATCATAACAGTCACATGGTAGACAGCCTCCTCCATTAGCCATGTTCAGATAGTAGCCTTCAACAAATACAATGATGCAACACATTGAGATATTAGTCCAGCCGATATGTGACAAAATATGCCTGTTGGTGTTATGATACTAGCAAATATTTGGTGCACACTTAGAGCACATAAAGACAACAATATTTACTATATATATATATATATATATATATATATATATATATATATATATATATATATATATATACATATATATATATAATATGGCCATCCTAGATTTCACTGTGGAAGGCATTGGCAGCCAATTTTAAGTTGGACACTGAAAACCTATTTCCACACATCTTTAGAACTGAGCTACACAGAGCAGTCATAAACATGTTTTGTTAACTAGTACATTTTTACTAACTTTTTTACAAATTAATCAATATGAAGATATTGAATGACATTTCATGGATTGTTTTGTACACATAACTATTTATATTAGAAATGCAACAAGTTAAATTTTAGGTTATTTAAAACAAATGTAAAATTTATATATTTTAAGCCATAGCAAATTTAATTGATCAGTTAAAACAATGCGCAATTTAACAAGACACCAGACCAATGCATCACAAATAGCATTTATGTAATCTAAGTTTGCGTGCTCACAGCACATGCAGGCTCTTTATTGCTATACATGTATTGTTAAAATCAGTGCCACATCGCTGAACAAAATGTTATTTCCGTATTTATAAATTATGTTTAAATATTACACAACATACATACATAATTTAAATAGAAGAAAACTGACAAATGGCCTTATCACACAAAATTATAATATAATTATTATTTTGGGCTTTAGGCTCTACACTCCTTCTACTTTTGTTAATGTAGTTCCATCAATTTATTGCTACATCTGCAGTAAACCAACACATTTTCTAATTGTCTAGGTAGCATGAGTATCAAAATATGTTTACAAGTTTGGGTTTTCTATTTGCTGTCACCTGTGTCAGCAACAGCCATAGCATTGCTGACACAACTTTTTCGGTGCACATTTTTGCTAAATCACAGATGATAGTTCACCAAATAAATTATGATCCATTTGAATATTTATACCATTATGTTGCCGTTTTAGTGATATGTATTATTTAATGTTGAGTAAACAACATAAAGACTGCTTGTCTGATGACAGTTTGCAGTTTAGCATCATATCTGTCAATGATGCTAAACTGGGAATAGCAATTTCACCTTATTGTGTTGTAGTATAAGGATGAAAGTGTACCAAAGTGATAAGCAGAAGATACAAATTGCCTTATATTTATTATATAAGATGATGAAATCGACCATTCAAATTGTAAATGTGTGTCCTGCAAAAACTGTCTGCAGTGACAAATCTTTTTTGCCTGTAGGATGGTAAGGAATGAAAACAATTCCACCTAGATTTGTAGTCAGGATCTGTCTTATACCTCACATCTAACTCAGCATATCTCTCAAGGGGAACTGAGTACAATAGATTCTACTTTAAGAGACAAAAACCTCTGTTTGGCTTGCCTAGCTGTAAGTGTGACAGATGTGACACAAGCGACAAAATAAATCAAATAAACCATTATTTTTTATACTGTCTCATTTCTAGATTGGAGACTTAGTTAGCCTATGTGATTTTAATAGCTTTATTTGATCAACTATGATGGAAATTCCTTGAAGATAGTAATATAACATGTTAACTTTTAGCTTAACTTTGCAATTTACGCAAATACTAAGTAACACCTACAACGATGCTTGTCCTGTCAAAATAACAATGTATCCAGAAAACACTAAACGGAAGGAAAACCTTGGTTATCAAGAGGCCTAAAAAATGTTTATATTAAAAAAAATAACTTGTACTTAGCATTTCTAAAAAAGAAGGTAATTATTAACAGAAAGTAGCTTAAAAACATTAAAAAACAAGTTTTAAAAAATCTTGCGAATTGATAAAAAGAACTATTATAGACAGAAACTCGATGAGTGTAAGACCAACACTAGTGAAACGTGGACAATTCTTAACACTATAATTGGCAAAAGAAAGTCGGAAGCAAAATATTCAAATGAATTCATTGTTGATATCGATTGAGTAATATTAGACAATGAAGAAATTGCTAATCATTTCAATAACTTCTTTGTTAACATAGGTACAATCTTATCTAAGAGCCCCAGTATAGAGCCCTGCCAGGGAACACACGCGACTTTCTAAAAAACCAGGTATCAGAATCAATATACATATCCTGCTACTGAGAAAGAAGTAACCGAAATTGTGTCAGGGTTCAAAGTAAGACTTCGTACGGACACAACAAAATCAGCATGAAAACTGTTAAACATGTAATAAGACAAATTGTAAGACCTTTAACCTATATTTTTAAGAGATCATTAATCACCGGGATATTTCCAAATGACACGAAAACAGCAAAAGTTATTCCTGTTTTTAAATCAGGAGATCGTCTCCAATTTTCTAACTATAGATCTATATCACTGTTACCTCAATTCTCCAAAATATGTGAAAAAAATATTTAACGAAACATAGACCAACACTAAAGTTTAACAGCAGCAGCGATTCACCAATCATGGAATTGTATTATATTGTATTGTCTTTACCATTATGTATTGCATTATTTCCCCATAATATGATGTATATTCCTGTCTTGTTGTTGTTGTTGTTATTGTTGTTGTTGTTGTTAAATAAACTTTAATTCATTCAACTGATAAGTGAACATTTGACCTAATAATTTCAAAATCATTATTAAACCTGTGATTTATATAATTCTTAACTTAATCATAATGACCTGTCCTGTTTACAGTGCTATACAAGGACTGCATTTTCTATTTTGAAAAGCTATTCTAAACGTTGAGCTAACCTCACAGGAGTGGATTACTCCTGTGAGGTCTAGTGTGCTAAACAGTATACGGATGGGCATCATTTGACTTAGTGACTTTCTTTATTCCTTTCTGGGCTACAAGATCAAGGTGATAAAGCCAATGATAAATAAAATGACATACACAAACATATGTGCACACACATGCATGCACACACATACACACACAAACAAATACACATACGATCACACGCACGCATGCACACATGCATCCATGCAAAACCAGCCTTAACTTACTGCTCAGTATGCTTAGTATAATTAAGTACCATACATTTGCTAATATAACATAAGAGAAGCGCTTACCTTTTTTGCAGCTGTCACAAGTGCGACCATATCTGTTGGTCAAGCAGGTGCACTGTCCTGAATTCTGGTCACAAGACAGTTGTGACTGGTCACCAATGTCACCATTAAGGGTGCCTGTGACATCACAGCCACATGGCTGACAACCATCTTTATTATACATTGTGAGATTAAATGTGTTTGGTACACACTGGTTGCAGGTACGACTTCTAACATTTGCCTTGCATGTGCATTGGCCAGTGGTCATGTGACAGCGAGGGGGAGAGTCAGCTGATCCTGCCACGAAACACAGACATGGCACACATCCAGTGTCGACGTCACCACCTAGGTTGTAGTAACCTTCTTTACATTCATTGCACTTGGTACCATTGGCATGCTGTTTGCACAGACACTGTCCAGTGTCCTTGTCACAATCTGTACCAGCAACTGTTCCATCCTTGTCACAGTCACAGGCCTTGCAGCCATTGTTGAAGTCATAGTAACCATCTACACACTCGTCACACTGCTGTCCCTGCACCAGGTCTTTGCAGACACACTGACCACTCCTTCGGTCACAATACTGGTCAGTTGCACCAAATGGGTTGCAGTTGCAAGGTGTGCAGCCCTCTGGGTTGGACTGCTCAAGGTTGTAGTAGCCATATTCACATTCACTGCACCTTAGACCTGCAACCACAATCAATGCTTGTTTGTACAATGACATAATTTCACAATCAAACTAAAGTTCACATCATTGTGGTCATTTTGGATGGATGGATGGGTGGGTGGGTGGGTGGGTGGGTGGGTGGGTGGGTGGGTGGGTGAGTGAGTGAGTGAGTGAGTGAGTGAGTGAGTGAGTGAGTGAGTGAGTGAGTGGTGGTGGTGGTGGTGGTGGTGGTGAGTGGTGGGGTGAGTGGTGAGTGAGTGAGTGAGTGAGTGGTGAGTGAGTGAGTGAGTGAGTGAGTGAGTGAGTGAGTGAGTGAGTGAGTGAGTGAGTGAGTGAGTGAGTGAGTGAGTGAGTGAGTGAGTGAGTGAGTGAGTGAGTGAGTGAGTGAGTTGATGAATGAATAAATAAATAAATAAATTAAGTTTATTTCCAAGTAGAACAATAAAAAGAAATTCAATATACAATAACAATACAACATTTACACATGGAAATGGGGGAGATAGAAGTGCCATACCCATCACTTCCCCCAACATTATCACAACTTATGTAACATAACATTTTGCAACAGCATTTAAATTCATCTTTACAAAGTAATAGCATTCATATTTTTACTTTCGAAGATTTTGTAACAGCATTTAAATTCATCTTTCGAAAGTAATAGCATTCATATTTCAATTCCATTTGTACAAAAATCGTATGGTAATTACCCCCCCCGGTATTTGGAAAAATCACTTATGTCTGTTTTGAAAATTTAAATTGTAGTAGAACTAGTAACATTTTCATCACGTGTTCCATAATTTCCATAATAATGCAGGGGTAAAACTTTGACATTTATTTTACTAGACAGTGGGACTAGCAAAGACAAAAGTTTACTAGTCTGTCAAAAGGTTTGCTAGTCCGACCAAAAAAATTATGTTGTTGCATTTTCACCTTCACCTATATCATAGTCTGGTGGACCGCTGGGGTGCCACAGATGACCTAGCAACCAGCTCCCTCCATACCTCTCCCCTCTCAGCCTTCCTCATGGCGGCGCCCAGCGTCATGCCAGTCCATTCCAGGATGTTGTCTTCCCATCTCTTTTTCTGTCTGCCTCTCCTTCTCCTTCCTTATACTGTGTCCTGCAGGATTGTCTTGGCAAGCTATTTTCCTGTCATTCCAGATGGTCTTCAGTTTTGTGAGTGCTGCTGTGGTCTGGTCGACCATGGCGAGAATTTCAGGTTTGGATCCTTCATCTGTGATGATTGCTCCCGGGTATTTGAAGCTGTTGACACAAACTAGTTTCTCACCATTAACCCTGATCTCAGTGCTGATGCCATTGGTGTTGTTGGTCATCAGTTTGGTCTTCTCTGCATTGACCTACACGCCGAAGGCTGTAGAAGTCTTGTCAAGGCGCTCCACCATGTTAGCTAGCTCCTCTTCCCATCCTGCCAGGCCATCTATGTCGTTGGCAAAACGCAAGTTCGTAATTGTCGTGCCACCAATGCTGACATGGTCATTCAGTGCGTCAGCCATAATTCTCTCCAAGAAGATGTTGAAGATGGTGGGGGAGAGCACACAGCCTTGTCTTACTCCGACTGTGGTTCTGAACCAGTCCCCTATGATGTTATTAAGGTAGAACTGCACTGGTGGCCTTGTCATAAAGGTTCTGTATCAATCTGGTCAGGTTGGCATTGATGTTATAGTACCTCATGGTGGCCCATAGTGCTGCATGCCATACCCTGTCGAACGCCTTCTTGAAATCCACGAAGATGTTGTAGAGGTCTTGTTGTAGAAGGTACTTGTCGCACAGTATCTTAAAGTTGAAGATCTGCTCTGTTGTGCAGATCTTCAACCTTATAATTTTATTAAAAACTAAAAAACTGTGTGTTTTGCAACCACATTTAAAAAACAATGCAGTGTTCATAAAGGTAACAAAGTGTAATAAAGAAATAATAAAAGTAATTAGTAGATATGATTTGTATTATAAAAGGCACAATTGAAAAAAGATGCCAATTATGTTCATTGACCAGTACATATGTAGTACCACCCTACTATACAGGGCAGGCTACCATTATGAATGTTGACCTCGTATTATGGTCTTATGAAAACTGCTCTACTGGATTGTTTTAATAGAAATAAAATATAGCATACTGTAGAAAATTATGGATATCTAGAACAGTTAATCTTATAATTAATGCCCAGACAGGGTCATAGCTGGTGGCTATGTCTAAGAAAATGTTATAATTTATCAGTAAATGAAGCTCTCACTTCTGTAGCCAGTTGTTCACTGGCAACAATTTATCAATGGTTTAGTGACATGGGATTCAGTTACACCCCCCAGCCTGTGGATGGGTTAAGGCTTGGGTCACTCTGACTAAAGATGCTTGATTCACTACTGTATGGTGGGGTGGATAACACATTGACCTTTACTAGACAACCGGACTATTTATTAGACAGCTTTACTAGTCCGCCCTTATCTTTACTAGTGTATGCACTAGCAGACTAGGGGGTAGTTCTACCCCTGTAATGGGTCTGTGCATCTCTGCAATCTTGTCTGCTAGAAAGTTGAACAGCTCGATCTTGTTGTCATTGTGTCACTGGAAACTTTGCCAGTTTGCCGGTAATTTGCCTTGACTTTTTTAATGAAGTATGTCAAAGTGACAACAGGAAACATGCAAGATGATAGCTGTATATAAAATCAGCTTTTACATATCCAACATTACATAATTTGATGGTGAGATAATTTAAACTGGATTAAAAAATTTATGGTGAAACACTATTTTATAGACAAGCAATGGTGGCCATCTTGAAAAATGGCCACCATCTTGATTGTATTATCTGTATCTGTATCTGTTACTGGCAAAATGTCCTGGGGACACATCACGCCAGTGCGCATGGTGGGTCGTCTGACTGAATTTTTAAATGTTGGATTAAATTATTTTGAAATGAGTTTAGTGATTTACTTGAGACAGTGTTTGGGGGCAGATAATTTCATTCTTTAATTGTGGTTGGGAAGAAGCTGTTTCCAAATATGTTTGCAGAGTATCTAATTTGCAAGAACTGACTGTCATGTTTATAGTGAGGATCTAGTGTTGTGTTGGATATAGTGATCTAGCGGGATATCTATAAGGTTATGTTCCATCTTGTATATTATGCTAAGTCTTTTAATTTGTCTTCTTGTTTGGAGTTACTGTTGCTGGCTCTCTAGAATAGTTTTGTGTACAAAATCTGGCAGCTTGTCTTTGGATTCTTTCTAAGGTTTTAATGTTTTAGGCAGTGTGGATCCCATGATGCTGACGCATATTCAAGTATTGGTCGGACAAGGGTTGTATAGGCTATGGACTTAATGTGGGTTGGGCATTTATTTAGATTTGTCCTAATGACTCTTAGTGTTTGTTGTGACTTCCAAGCGTCTGAGTTGCATTGCGCTGTCCAATTTAACTCTTTAGTGGGTAGACAGCCTTCTTACTTTACACCCTGCTGTGGGCAGACAATTTTAAGATGGCAGCCATCTGTGAATTACGCTGCATGTTGCTTGCATTAAAATTCGAATAACTCGACAACCGATGCATGAAAATATATTAAATTAATTGCATTGTACATGGAATGATTGTGTGAATAAAATGTGTTATAAAAATGTATGTGTTGCAATCAATTATATTTCAGATGTTGAAGCAAACTTTAACAATTATGATGACAAAATAAATAAGCAACTTCATCATGCTATATATAATTTTTTTAGAACACACAACAGTGATCCTGTGGAACTAATGAAGCCATGTATGTTAGAATTATCCTAGTAAAACATTTATCCAATTTTGACGGTTAGTTTTCAAATTATAATTGCTTTTGTAAACAAAGCCAATGCGACGGAAGACAAAAATCATGCCATAAATTACATAATTTACAAAATGGCTATCGTTTACCGATCATATTGCCGAATGAAATGTTCTTTTTTATGTGTAAAATCAACACTCGAATAACGAAGGATAGCAGACTCCTTTCACAAATAGATGTTCCCTTATCAGTAGCAATGTGACCATAGGCATAGCGTACATTAATAAAATACCCTAAAATAAATAAACCAAACGAAGTACAGACGGTCATCTGATCAACAAAATGGCTGCATATTGGCGAAATGAACATGCCGCCGACGGGTCATCTTCTTCGTATCTCAACAACGAAAAGTCGCACAGACAACGTAGATATTATTCACGTTGCAAACATCGATATCCGACTCGAAATCGTCGAGAAATGATCTCAGTAATATCCGCCAAATGCTGCACGATGTCTGAGGTTAACAAGACGAACGCACTTCAACATCCTTCCAAATAAAAACAATTTTTCACAAGATGGCGACAGCACATGTTTCCGTGACCTACATAGAGCTTAGATTAGCAGTTTGAGCTGGCTGGTTAATGTAAAAGAAGGATGTGATCGCGGTAAACAAAAGGCCCACGAACTGTGAGTTTACTGGGCGGTTTTGGACGGTCTGCGCGTACGAGGGGTTGGGCGGTTTTGGATGGTCTGCGCAGTAAAGAGTTAAACTATTTGATACACCAAGATAACAATGTGATTTAACAGATTTAAGTTGTTGGTCACAGAAGGTGTAGAGATTTGGTGTCAGTTTTCTTGAGGTGTCAATGTCATTGTGAAGCATTTGGTGGGATTGAATTTCGTAAGCCAAGTGTTTTGCCATTCCTCAAGTTTGAGTAGATAATTTTGGAGGAGAGAAGTGGCATTGTCTGATTTAACTGGTAGATATAGTAGGCAGTCATCTGCAAAAAGGTGAACATTTGAAGTGAGATTGTTGGGTAGGTCATTTATGTAAAGTAAGAAAAATACGGGCTCCAGTACAGTTCCCTGTGGTACCTCTGAGGTGACTTGAATTGGTATGGATGCTGATCCATTTATTACAACCTGTTGAGTTCTTTCTGCAAGGAAACTTTCTATCCATGAAGATATTGGGCCTGTGATGCCATAGTATTTTAGTTTGTGGATTAGTCTTTCATGTGGAACTTTATCGAATGCTTTAGTGAAGTCTAGAATGGCCATGTCTACAGATTTCTTTTCGTCTAGGGATTTGCTTATGTCATGGACTGTTTGAATTAATTGAGTTTCTGTTGATCTTTTTGCACGAAAACCATGTTGGTGGTCAGCTAGGATGTGATGTTGTTCAAGGTGTTTCATGATGTGGCTATGAATTATGTGTTCAAGGAGTTTAAAAATCGCAGGTGTTAAGGATATTGGTATGTAGTTTGAAGTTTCTGCCCTGCTTCCTTTCTTGAAAATTGCTGTTATGTTTGCTTCTTTCCAGGCTTTGGGGACTTGACCAGAGTCAACTGATGATTGGAAGATATCATATATTATTGGTGTTAGGTGGGAGGCATATCTGTTTAGAAACCATGCTGGAATGCCATCTGGTCCTTGCTATTTAGAGGTGTTAATTTTTGATAGTTGATCATGTACTCCTTTAAGTGAAATTGTTAGTTTGGGTATTTTTCCATGTGGGTTGTCGTTCAGATTTGGCAACTTGGAATTTCCTTCAACTGGTCGTCTAAGGTTTCTGCCTTTTGTTTGTCATCGCTAATTATGTTTTCTGTAATGTTGAGGTCACCAATACCCTGATTATCTTGTCTAAGTTTGGAAATGAAACTGCAGAATGCTTTTTGTCTGTTATTGCAGTTGTTAGGAATTGATTTATATAGGACAGTCTAGCAGAACGAAGGTGCTTGTGCATGTCTTTCCTGATGTTACAAAACTTTTGCCAGCCTTCTGGATTTCTGGATCTTTTTGCTTTCTTATATAATCGTTTCTTTCTTTTGCACCTTTTTTCAAGTCTTTACTAAACCAGGGAAGGTGTTTAATACTGCGATGTCTGCAGCTTTATTCTTAATGCTTTGGCAGTTTATGAGGATGCACCTGAAGCTTGGTCTCTTCTTCTGTGTATAGGTTTTCTTGTTATTGGTTGTGTTGTTACTACTTGTAGTTGGTTCGTTTGAGTTATGATTGTTGCCATTGAGGGGGTCAAAAGGGTTTGCGGTCTGGATTTTGTTATCTTTGAAGAAGGAATTTGTGAAGTTGAAGTTATTACAGTCAGTGCAAGCCCGAAAACATGATGAGTGTATTATTTGTTTGTATTCACTGTCATCTATTAATTAGCCAACTGGCTTTGTTGAATAAGTACTCTATGATTTCATGGTAAGACAATTCCAATTGGATTACTCTAATTTTATAGTTAAAACCCTATTTTGATCTTGAAAAATGGCCGCCATCTTGATTTTTTTAATGTTTTGAATAAGTACTCCCAAATGAGCATTCTTGCCATGTGTGGTGCTTGTATCACAAAGTGAAGGATTCGACCAAAATTTGCAACTATCTGCTCAATTAATGAGGACATATTTAGCAAAGATAGACTTGAATAACACGTATACTGAATGCAACAGAATGCTGCACTGCTAAAACTATTTACTACAGTTTACTATTGTAAGCCATGGTAAATCCATAGTAAACCATAGTATATTATATTTTACCATGCTTTCACCACAGTAAATCTTTACATAGACGTAGTAAACCAACACTGTATAGGTCCACTTTGGTAAATGTTCCTTCTACTCGTCTCATGGGTGATGTGGTAATCCGTGTACAGGGCAATAATCCACAGTGGTGTTGCCTGCTATAGGTAATCCTAGTGTGAGTTTGAGGCTTGTAACCAGGCCTCAATGGTGAGGGAACTGGAAGAGAGGGTTATTTCCAGGATCTGATTTCATAATCGTATTGTGGACGGTTAGAAGGAATGCCTGTTGGAGTCAGTATGGGAGTAGGGGACAAACATGTGGCTTCAGATTTGTGAATACACATTGAATGGCATACATGTACAAGTATATTTACATGGTGCTCTTAAAAAATAACAGAATATGGTATTTAAGAGAGAGTTGTTGTTATGCCATTTGTATAACCTGTGAATCACTACATTTGTCTAATACTGTACATGTACAGTGTATTCACATATTCTCTATTTATATTGCGACTACTACTTAAAGATTAATTTGAATTTGACTTACTTCTCACATTTGCCTTGCAAGTGCACTGTCCGAGTGTTGCGTGGCAGCTAGTACCGCCACCTACTGTGCCGGCTGTGTCACAATGGCATGGCTCACAACCCATCGGGTTGGCTGCTTGCAGGTTGTAGTAGCCAAGTTTGCAGTGGTCACATTGACGGCCTGTCACAGCTGATCGACAGGAACACTGGCCTCCAACCTAACAGGGAAACAGTTGTTAATGTCGTCTTTCAAAATACTGTTTTTACACTTTGTTAAAAATGTTTATATATAATAGGTTATCATAAAATGTAAAATATATTAGGAAATCAAATAAAAAGAGATATGTCTAGGTAATATATTATGTAACCAGAAATAAATATTGTACACTCAGAATGTAAACAAATACATTAATGAACAAGTATAGATATAATATAAGTTAAAATGTACAATGTTTGAAATGAATAGAAAGGTAAGTTTTTGTACAGCGCAGTATCCGATCCTCAGGATTATTCAAAGTGTTTCACACTTTACCCCGCTGCAGACATCTTCAATCAATCACCATCTTTGCTTTTATAGGAAGCACCCTGCCATCCATGTTGCAATTAATACGCAAAGACTATTCATACACAAATATCCACCAGTCTCTACAGCCATACAGTTGAGTGAACTGAAGCAATGTACACATGTAAAATGAAAAACTTGCCCATGGTTTGACATGGCAACGCGGGATTCAAACCTGGGTTCTCTTAGTCGATAGTCTGAAGCTCTAGCCACTGCACCACTGCACTACTAATTATATGAACTTGTTGACTGTTATGTAAATTGACCCCTAAGGTTATATAAATTAAAGCACTGGTAAATGTTATGATTGTTGAATGTACTATTATTTTATCAGAATGATCATTAGCCTAGCAATCGCAGTAGAGAAAATGTGATGTACAGACAATATGAATCACATGCTCATGAAGACCTATTTTTATAAAATCTTGGTACTGTTAAAGCAGTGATAGAGGAGTTAGATGCTACAGTCGTGTATTTCTGTACTGGGGGACTGGAACTCAGATATAAGTGACAGTGAATCGTTTTTTTTTGTAGACACTTTAAACAGTTTTGTGAGGAAAATTGCTGGTTGCTCTCTGGTGAGCTGTTACTGCCAGCAAATACTTTTACATATTTGAGTGAAAGATGGGATTCTACCTCATAGTTGGATCATTGTGTGTCCACCAGTGATGGTCATAATGTAATTAAAAATATAGATGTGTTGTATAGTTTTTATACATCAGACCACATTCCCATACATATTGATATTTCCATGGAGCTAAACAAATCAGCTGGGATAAACTTAGTGATGGCTGTATTAATGGTTATATGGTAGGGCTTATTATAAAATATTAGGTTATGAATTAATTAGTGAGTAGGTGTTTATACAAGAGATGAGATAAGGAGTGTTTAAGATGAGATAAGGAGTGTTTATACCAGAGATGAGATAAGTAGTGGTCATGTCAGTAATTAGCAGTAGCCTAGTTAGTGTGTTATCTTTAAGTATGCTTGGCGGGAATATGAAGACTCCCAAACCACATGTTCATAATTACCAGTAGCATAGTTGATGTCTTTGTCTTTATGTATGCTGGGCGGGAATTCTGAAGACCCCCATTGGTTAATTTGAATGTGTTGTCAGGCTAGCTGAGATATAGAAGATTGGAAGAGGAAAGTGAGGGAGTTGGTTGGCAGGAGCTGAGCCTGCAGGGTGTGTGTCTGTGTGTGGTCACACTTGTGTCGTAACTGGCTGGACATCTATGTAGAAGTGAGTAGCGCAGTGCATGGGTCGTAATTTGAGGGAGTAATAAAGTGGATTGTAGTTATTTAATCTTGTTTGGACTTATTGTTAATTGGTACCTTCCCCTTTATCTAGCAGGACCGCTACGATAAATTGGTGGAGAATCCGGGTAGAGATTTTTTTTTTAAATATATTTCTCAAAATTCCAGTTTCTCTTTTACTAGTGTAGGATTGATTTATTTATGGGTAAAAAGACAGACGTTCCAGCCAGCCGAACCAGATCACACACTTCAGCAACGGTAAAAATGGCGACCAACTCAGATAGAGCCACGGATGCCATGGAGGCTGGCATTACTGCTGATGTTATAACGGCTCTCATCGATCAGATGAAAAACATGGCAGCGCCAAGGCCTGGATATTCGGTGGAAACATTTACAGGCGACATGGTCACATCTGACAGCTGGCTCGAACAATATGAGCGTTACGCCAGGCTGCAGAATATGAGCGACAAACAGAAGGCCGATGCTTTCGCCTTCCATGTGTCAGGCCTCGCCCTGACATGGCATCAGTCGCTGGATGACGAAGGGAAGAACGACTGGCCGATACTGCGAGACCGTTTCTTGCAACGCTTCCGCGTATCCCAGCAAGCACTCTGGCGACAAGAGAGAGACTTGTACCAGCGACGACAACAGCCAGGACAGTCCATTGCGGACTTCACTGCCACCATACTCAACGCTGCACGTGGACTGCAGTTGACGGACATGCAGAAGGTGAGACTTATCATGGGTGGACTGCATGAGACAGTGGCACCATTCGTGGAGAAGTCGCAGCCACAAAGCGTACAAGAACTGCTACAATGCCCCGCTGCCTTGAGCGCCATGATTGCTCCAGCAAAGGCAGAAATAACGCCAGAGCAGCATATTGCTACCGTGGCATCGGCCATCCAGGAGAGGATTGTGGCACAGCTGGAGACCAGGGATCACTATCGTGAAACCCGTGATCACACACGCGAGCGCTCGCCAGGAAGACGAACGATGCAATTCGAATCACCACCACGGGATATCGGACGTAACTCACAGCGTGGAAATTACGGGAGACGACCACAGACATCGGGACGCACCGTCCGCTTTGAGTCACCACGACGGGACTCGGACCGCTGGACAGGGGAGAGTCGCCCACAGAGGAGATCACAGCGCCAGGACCAGCCGTGTCACCGTTGCGGTAGGTGGTGTAGTACATTTTACCATGGTTGTCCAGCCATAGGAAGACAGTGTTATGCATGTCACCAGTATGATCATTTTAGAAGCCAGTGCCAGGTAGGACCGAGACAATGAAAGAGTGGGCCTGTTAAAACTAACAGGCACCACAGAAACATCAGACAGAAACCAAACAGATCTAGAACTATCAAATCAGCAGAAATTACTCTGTCACTAGCAGATGAGCGATGTCAGGAAAACCTCTTATCAGTAAGAGTAGGAGGGTCCACGTGTCAGGCTCTTGTGGACAGTGGAGCCCACATTTCGGTAATTTCAGAAACATTTCTTGCTACAGTGCCAAAGAAATTGGTAAAACACATTTCTCCAAAATTTGGAAAAGTCACTGGGGTGGGAGGAAAATCACACAGAGTGACAGACAGAGTGGTTGTTTCAATACACATATCTGGTAACTGCTTTGAGCAAGACTTTCATGTACTGGAGGGTCACCATGCACTAATATTAGGGATAGATTTCCTGACAAAGCACAAAGCAAAACTAAATTTTGAAGCAGGTGAAATCACATTATCAGGAAATAGAACGTTCAGGTTAGAGCAACTAACATCAAGGTCTAGTTTGGCAAGAACAGTTGGTTCTGTATGTGTGCCTGCTAGATCAGAGATGACATTTCCTGTTGCGTTAACTCGGGCACATAATGGTGATTATTTGGTGACAGAGTCAGTCATGTCTATGGAACTGACTAATCCAGAACTTAAGGTTACAACATGTGTTGTAAAACCAACAGGCACAAGGACAGTATGTCGAGTAGTAAACAGTGCAGATCATGCTGTTACACTGATAAGGGGACAGATTGTAGCAATATGCTACAGGGTACCGCCAACATATGTGATGGAAATGTCAGAGAGTGAATGTGATTTCACAAACAGTGAAGCTGCCCAGATTTTGGTTCATGACAGTAAAACTGAGTCACCGTTGTCCAATTTAACATTTGAAATGACATATTCAGACTTAGATGAAAATCAGAAAGCTCAACTGAACAAAATTCTCAAAAACTACAGAAGCACCTTTGCTGTAAATATGAAAGAACTGGGAGCTACACACGAGCACCACCATCACATAGACACAGGCAGTGCAAAACCAGTCTCACAACGGTTTTATCGTGCTTCGCCAAAAATTCGAGAAGAAATGGAGAGACAAATTGATGAGTTGTTAGAGCATGGTCTGATTGAACCCTCTACATCTGAATGGCGGTCCCCTGTGGTTATGATCCGCAAACGCGATCAAGCCTATCGTTTTGCAGTTGACTATCGCAAGTTAAATGCAATAACACGTAAAATGAGCTTCCCATTGCCAAGGTTGGAAGATATCTGGGATGCAATTGGTGAGGCTGATGCAAAATACTTCACAGTATTAGACATGTCAAGTGGGTTCTGGCAGTTACCCTTACATCCTGACAGTAAACACAAGAGTTCCTTTGTTACACAAAGAGGACAATATCAGTGGAACCGTTTACCATTTGGACTTTCCAACAGCCCAATATCATTCCAGGTTGCCATGACAACAGTGTTTCAAGGGTTATTGTTTAAGTCAGTACTAGTCTATGTGGATGATATCATAGTGTATAGTCCCACCTTTGAAAAACACATTGAACACTTACAAGAAGTGTTTCACAGACTAAGTAAAAACAATTTAACATTGAAGCCAAGCAAGTGTCATTTTGCAGTGCAACAGGTTGAATATTTGGGACATATCATTTCAAAAGACGGTGTTAAACCAAACCCTTCTAAAACTGACGTAATTGAGACGTATCCTAGTCCCAGTGATAAGACCCAGCTACGCCGATTTCTGGGCATGGCAAACTACTACAAACGATTCATTCAAAGTTACAGCCAATTGACTAGTCCACTTAACAAATTGCTGAAAAATGACACTTCTTGGGAATGGACTGATGACTGCTCAAAGTCTTTCCAAGCAATTAAACACAAACTGGTCAATGCACCAATACTGGCTTATCCTGATACAGACAAAGAATTTACATTGACAACAGATGCATCAGGGGTAGCCATAGGATACATTCTAAGTCAACGGGATAATGAACAGCGTGAACAGGTAATAGCGTATGGGGGTCGCGCCTTACGTAAAGCAGAACGCAACTACCCAGTACGGGAGCTAGAGGGACTTGCAATCATAGAAGGCATTAAATCCTACCACCCATACCTAGCAAACTCTCACTTTACAGTGGTGACTGATCATATGGCCCTGAAATATCTCATGAATGTCAAAGCAGATACTGGTCGCATTGCACGATGGGCACTAGCCTTGCAAGGGTATGATTTTACAGTAGTACACAGAAAGGGTTTGGTAAACCGCAATGCAGATGCTTTATCACGCCGGGCATATGAGCAAGAAGGAGAAGTAGAAATTGTACCAGAAACACCCCCATACACTGAGCTTCTGACTATCGGAAAAGATGAGATTAATACAGAGAGGTTACTAGAGACAACATTTCTGTATCATGATAATCAGATGAAAGAAAACATGGACAAAGATAGATGTATAACCCATGCTCGAGTGACAGTAGCTAGTTTGATTGATACCTCAATTGCAGAGATTCAACAGACATGTCCAGACATAGGCCCCATGTACAATTATATTGCCCATGGTGACTTACCTAAGGAGGACAAGCTGGCTCGAAAAGTAATTCTAGAAGCTGACCAGTATGGCATGAGAGAACAGGTCTTGTACCATGTGTTTTCCCCTCGAACGAAGGGCACACTTCAACTGGATAAGGTCATTAACCAGGTTGTAGTGCCCAAATGTCTAAGGAGTCAGATATTATCTGAATATCATGATTCCTTAATTGGGGGAGGCCACCAAGGGTTTGACAGAACATACTGTGCCATCAAAATGAAATACTACTCGAGCGGGATGTATGCGGATGTTAACAAGTATGTTAAGACTTGTAATGAATGTCAACATGCAAAAAGACATTATCACAGTCACCCAGCACCCCTCCACCCACTGCCTACAGCTGGTGTGTTTGACCGGTGGCACATGGACTTCCTGGGCCCACTTAAAACTGCAAAAGGTGGACAGCAATACATATTGTTGGTTGTGGACAGTTTCTCCAGGTGGTGTGAGGCATTTGCCCTGAAAGACCAGACAGCCGCTACAGTTGCCTGGGTTCTATACAGTGAAATATTTACACGGTACGGAGCTCCATGTAGCCTAATTTCTGACCGAGGTGCACAATTTATGTCAAAATTAGTAGCAGCACTTTGTGAATTGTTTGCAGTCAAACGGCATAGTAAAAGTCCCTATCATCCCCAGTCTAATGCTACTTGTGAACGCATGAACAGCTACATTGGACAAGCTTTACGGGCATATGTTAAAGATGATCAGTCAGATTGGCCACATGTCCTTCCAGGTATACTAATGGCATATCGCATGACACCAGCTATGAGATCTACTGAGTTCTCACCATATAGACTGGTATTTGGTAGAGAGATGGTCACAGCTGTTGACACAGACTTAATACCAAAGTCTACACTGCCCCGATCATTTCAAGAACACCTCTCAAACATTGTGAATAACTTGAGGTTATCACAGGCAGTTGCTGCAGAAAATGTGGAACGCAATATTGCGAAAAACAAAACTGCGCATGACACGAAGGCCAGAGACCCCACATTTGAGAAGGGACAGACAGTGTTGCTGCACAGTCCACATGTCCCCAAGGGTATGTCTAGTAAGCTGCACAGGTCCTGGGGAGGTCCCTACTACATTGTAGATTGTGGACCAAACCATACGTTTCAGTTAAGACATTGTGTCACACACAAACCACTGAAGTCGTTGGTGCATGCAAACAGACTGAAAACATACAATGATCCACAGGATCGTAACTATGCACAAGTAGAGGGTGCACAAGAGGATGTCACTGTCAGTGATGATCTGTTTCAATTACCTGGGAACACAGATCTAAATCAGGATGGACAGCAAGGTCCAGTAGGTACAAGTGACACACAAGTCACTAGTGACATGTCGCAGCCAGTCAGCACTGACCAGGAAGTGAAAGACCAGCCTCAACCAGTTATTGAGAGGGTGCTGTGTGCCAGACGCAAGCGATGGTATAAAGTCAAGTGGCTAGATGTTTCAAAAACAGAATGGGTGACAGAAGACCATGTACCTAGTAGTGTACAACGTGACTACTTTCTTAGTCACACAATGACAGGGAGAACAAAAAGGAAACGTCCATCCCAGGTACCAAAGTTCTTCCAGAAGTAAGGACTACCAGTACATATACAATACGTTATCCAATAGAGAACAATACAGAGCTGAGGCTGTGTCTCTGATAACATGTACATACACACACACACACTAGTTCTAGAAACAGTAGTTACAGTGGTACACTGTATATGAAGATTTGAAATATATATACCAGATATATATTTATAAATAAATAAAATAAAACACTGCACAGCAGATGCATGGTAATAAATTAACTGATGATCAGCTGAAAGAATGCATACTGTACATTAGCAGTGAACAAGTTGATTTGGGTATTTTACTATTTATATGTTTAATATACACCATATTTTTATAAAGATACGCTAGTTATACATGGATATAACATATATTGCATTACTTGTTTGAACTATGACATTATAATTATAAGGATTACAACATGTCAATCTTAGCTCTGATGTATGGCTAGTTGCCATTGTTATAATTAGTATGTTTATGACACTGGCTTCAGTAAAAATTAGCAACAACCCTGTACATTTACTGTTTATGGACAATCCTGTGTACTACACCACCTGTATAATGAACTGTGTTAAAGATGAACTTTACCACCAGTAAAGAACAAGTTTATTTAAATTCCTCGCTGGAAAGTGACACTGTGATGTGCTTGTATTTCAGAAATTTACATTATACAAATTGTATTAGAATGTGTCCCATTATTGTTCTATATGTTACTAATTCGATCATTACCATGTGATAGATTCTATTCAAGTTCGAGGACGAACTTTTGTAGGGGAGGAGATGATATGGTAGGGCTTATTATAAAATATTAGGTTATGAATTAATTAGTGAGTAGGTGTTTATACAAGAGATGAGATAAGGAGTGTTTAAGATGAGATAAGGAGTGTTTATACCAGAGATGAGATAAGTAGTGGTCATGTCAGTAATTAGCAGTAGCCTAGTTAGTGTGTTATCTTTAAGTATGCTTGGCGGGAATATGAAGACTCCCAAACCACATGTTCATAATTACCAGTAGCATAGTTGATGTCTTTGTCTTTACGTATGCTGGGCGGGAATTCTGAAGACCCCCATTGGTTAATTTGAATGTGTTGTCAGGCTAGCTGAGATATAGAAGATTGGAAGAGGAAAGTGAGGGAGTTGGTTGGCAGGAGCTGAGCCTGCAGGGTGTGTGTCTGTGTGTGGTCACACTTGTGTCGTAACTGGCTGGACATCTATGTAGATGTGAGTAGCGCAGTGGGTCGTAATTTGAGGGTGTAATAAAGTGGATTGTAGTTATTTAATCTTGTTTGGACTTATTGTTAATTGGTACCTTCCCCTTTATCTACCAGGACCGCTACGATAGTTATACAGAGGCAACAAAATATAACCTGGAAAACATTCCACATGATGCTATTATAAGTAATGATGTATACTGCACAGATGATGCACATATATCAACCAAAACATGGTCCAGTATTTGATGTAATGAAGACATATAGGGCAAGGTTTAAATATGCAATACATTTTCTTAAAAACCATGAATGCCAACTTAGAAAGGATTCATTGGCAAAAAAGCTGTCGCAGAGTCGACCAGATGATTTTTGGAAAGAGATACGCCAGGCAAACAACTGTAATATACCTTTACCTACTAGTATTGAGGATGTTACTGGTATTGATGAAATAACTGAATTATGGCGATCTCATTTTAAACAACTTTTTAATTGTATTAGGGATATAGACATTCAACAGATAAAATGTGATGCCAAATATACAAATGATATAGTTGTGGAAATTAGCGAAGTTGAAAATGCTATTAAATGCCTAGATGTAAATAAGACTTGTGGTGTGGAAGGGCTATATGCTGAACACTTAAAACATTGTGATAAGCGCATTGTGCCTTTACATGCTATGTGTATAACTGGGTTTTTTGTACATGGATTTTTACCTAGTTCTTTGTTATCTGTTGCCTATTGTATTAGACAGTATTGTGAGAAAAAAAATTTAAAAACATATTGTTAGACAAAACATCAGTTACGCTGTCAACAATGTCCAATCAGTTTGGGTTTAAGAAAAAACACGGGACAGACTTGTGTCTTAAAGGAATTCATTGACAGGCATAAGAGTCTAAATGGGTCCAGGTTTACATGTTTTTAGATGCTTCTAAAGCCTTTGATAGAGTGAAACATTATTTCAAAAGTTGATTGACAGGGGAGTACTTGGATATATTATTAAACTGCTTATATATTGGTATTCGAATCAGACTATGTGTATAAGATGGTCAGGCAAATTGTCAGAACATTTTGGTGTTACAAATGTTGTCAGCCATGGTGGTAATCTCTCACCATACCTTTTTAATATACTGTATATATGGATGATTTAACCATAGCATTAAACAAATGTAACACAGGGTGTGTTATAGGTACTACAACAATTAATCATCGTATGTATGCTGATCATGATATTAAGTACAATTCCAAGATAAGTGCTGTGTTAATATGCAAAAGTAAATATATGAAAATTTTTGATGTTCCATCATTTAAGATTAATGGTGTAACAATCCAGGAAGTTGATAATGTGAAATATTTGGGTCACTTTATTTCTAATACATTACGTGATGACAAAGATATTTTACGCCAATGCCGACAATTATATGCTAGGGGGTATGCTACTGCGGAAAATTTACATATTAAGCTGATTTTGCTTAAAACTTTCTGCTGTCCTATGTATACTGCTTAGCTATGGTGGAATTAAACAGTAGCAACACTTCATGTTGCTTACACTAATGTGTTTCGCTTATTGCTAAGTCAGCCTAAATATTGTAGTGCCTCCACCATGTTTGTAGAATACTATGTATCAGATAGTAAAGCTGTAATTAGAAACCTTGTATATAAATTCATGCAGAGACTTGATGCCTTTTATAATAAGTTGGTAATTGCAATTATCAACATTTGATATAAAATGGCAATCCAGGATAAGGCAACATTGGATTCAAATGTTATATATACACCTGTACATAATAGTTTTTGATTGAATGTACCATTGTGCAATGTGTTTTTTTCTATTACCATGTGCAATACTTTTATATTTTTTAGTCACATGTATATTTTAATGTTCATCTGTTTTTAATGGACATCTGTATGACAGTCTGAAATAAAAATATTGAATTGAATTCAATTGAATGAATATTAGTGTTCACTGTGTTGATTGAACACATTTTAACACACAAGCATGTGTATTAAAGCCATGGCTGCAAAGAATGTGTTGATAATTGTACTTAAATATATTTCTTGAATAAAAGGTTCTGACATTTATGCTTAAATGTGGGTACATTATTAGTACTTTTAAATGATCATTCAATGATATGTTAGTTTGACACATGCATCTAATAACACAGCATAGTGTGTAGTACAGCCACCAAATAGCTCCTTGGACTGAAAAGAGAACAAAGTGCATAAGCTCCCGCAGCTGGTACTTAACCTGTCCACAGAGAACCTACGTTAATATGTCCAACTCATGCAGTTCCATGTGCAAATAAGTGCACCTAGTCAGGAACATGGGATGATAACTAAACAAAAGCACACAGCTGACTAACTGGGCCCAACATTTCATCGAAAAATGGAGTTTATTGACAGCCTGCTACTGAAAAGGGAGACGTTATATACCCATTCTGTTATATCATAACACTGAACATAAGAAGTTTATCATTAATCATTCACGACATTAAATAACACAAAGTACAAGTTATTTGGCATGTTTACTTCACCTTTGACAAAGCTTGGCTTTGACAAATCAGTTGTCATTGTCAACTTTAATACCAATTTATTACCAGTATTTTTGTGAGTATTAAGGGAAGCACCGCAGTCCTAAATGTAATTCCACAGATCAGTTTGATCCAAATAACATGGAACACATTTCATGCTAGTTAACTATTGTTCATAGGACCACAAGATACATAAATTTATTTCATGAAAATAATTCAATGAATAGAGAAATTACGCTCTTCACACTGCATCCCAGGTCTATACACTTCACTTCACTTCACTTTACTTTATTGTCCTTAAAAAGGATATGCATTTTACAACTCATGATCACATCTAAAATATATGGGATGGTCTCAACAAAATGCAAATGAATTTCCAGATGTATACACTACAAGAACAATTCAATCGGGTGACATCAATATGACTCATTTAGCATTCAACATTCTAATGGCCACCGGCACAAAACTCCTGCTATAGCGACATGTTTTACATTTTATACAACGGTATCTCCTTTGAGACGGAAGTACATGGAAGAACGTAGAGAGCGGGTGATCAGACTCAGTAGCGACAGCTCGAGCTTTCTTATGTTGTAAATAGTATGTACTTATGAATTACTCAGGTATATGTTATTGAAACAGCTATTACCTGACCCCCGGTAGTATAAAGTAATATATTTTCATTTTGTGAACATGTATAATTGTGCAACAAATGAGCTGTGTGATATGATTGAACAAATGGGCCATGTGTCTCAGAAGTCCTTTGGAATATATACATGTAGTAAGTTGGTAATTAGGAATGAAAATGTGTTTTGGTGAATCATTCACCACCTAGTATCTTCACCGTAATCATCTAATTGGTACTTTCTCTGGTTATGTATATGAGATGACCAGAAACAGAGCCACACTGTGTGAAAACAGCAAACTATCGGTAAAGTGTTTGACTTTTTACCGTATAGTTGTCTAGAATATTAACTTTCTATCTTTGTCAATTGTTACTTACAGGTCATTATACTTATATCTCTAACCAGTAGACACAACAGTCACATAATTTTAAAGATAATTTCTCTAGTTATCCATTATGAAACGACCGGAAATACAGCCAACTTGAGTGAATGCAGCGACAGGACTAACAGGTAGTCATTAGTGTTTTGTTTGGTCAAGATGAAGTTATTGAACTTCCAATGCACTTAGCTGGCTTAGTGACCAGAATGCAGTTGATATCAATAAAGTGTATGATATTTCATTATTTTGTTCAGAATAAAAATGTTGCATGCTTGCACTTACAGAAAATCAATACTTTTGAAGATACAATTTAATTTATATAATACCAACTAACTATGCTTTCCAGGCAGGCCACCTGGCCTTCAGTGCAAAGCAGTGGGAAGTTTCGCCAATATACAATAATCAATTATCCATGTTTCCTGGCATGGCTATATTTTGTGAATGCAGCAGACAATATCAATAAAGTTTGTATGAATTTTCATGTTGTTGTCTAGAATATAAATGTTCTATCGTTGTCAATTATCATTTACAGGTGACAATATACCGTTAACCAGTAGACACCAAAGTTACATCATTACAAGATAATTGAACAAACACAACTTGCATACAAAATAGTAGCTTAAATGAAGATATAGCTTAAAACATGAAGGTAGCAACTGTCAATCCAGTTTAACAGGGATCTATACTGGGTTATTGATACATCCCTACCATTGCTTTGGGGAGAGCAACTACACACAGTGAGGATGGACAACAGAAGGCCAGGAGTGTGCAGCTAGACTGGTACTTTGGCTGTGGTGTGTGCTGATTCTAGTTGCCAAATACGCTGATCACCACAGGAACCCATGTCCTGAGGTCTGCTAAAGCCCAGACAGAAATAAAGATAAACTTTACATCCTCACAGTGAGGATGGACAACAGAAGGCCAGGAGTGTGCAGCTAGACTGGTACTTTGGCTGTGGGGTGTGCTGATTCTAGTTGCCAAATACGCTGATCACTACAGGAACCCATGTCCTGAGGTCTGCTAAAGCCCAGACAGAAATAAAGAAAAAAATTACATTTTGCTTTTTGGGAGACCCTCAATCAGATGCCCTTACAAAAGACTAGTGAAATATAAATTTATTGTATACAATTAAAATACCCTCATATGCATGTATGCAAATTAGAGAAAAGCTTCAGAAAAGGTTTTGAACAAAATAGGAATTTTTTAATGTATTAGTTGTTTAGCCCTAAATGACCCTAGGAGGCTTAAATATGTGTCATTATAATTAAATTTTTTGCATTATTACAGTACCCTAAGAAATGTCTACGCAAAATAAGAAATGGTTTCTGAGTTGTCAGAGGTAATGGTGGAGGGCGGATGGCAGACAGCGGACAGTGGACGACAGATGGTGTATGTCACATGGCAGACACAAAATGATGCCATACGTCCATTGGATCTTTGGACCAAAGGATTAAAAATTAAGCCAAGAGGCCCTGAAGTCCTTTGGACTATATAGTGATAAATGTATTTTGATGTACCATAGTAACTGCTTAGTCTCTTCACATATAATTGGCATTTTCTCTGGTTGTAAAGGTAAGTTCATCTATAGCGCAGTATCCAGTCCTCGGGACTGCTCAAAGCACTTTACACTTTACTTCCCTGGCAGACCTGTTCAATCAGACACCATCTCAACTTCTCTGGGAAGCATCCAGTCATGCTGCAATTAATGCGCGAAGATTGGTCATACAAATATCCACCATAGTCCACAGGTATTTGTTCATACAGCTGAGTGAAATGGAGGAATGTCGAGTGAAAAAAATTGCCCAAGGTTTTACACTGCAGCTCAAGATTTGAACCCAGATTCTCATGAGATGACCAGAAACACAGCAAAATTGTGGGAATGCAGTGACAGGACTGGTCACTAGTGGTTTTAGTCTAGATGGAGTTATCTATTCCCACTCCACTCAGCCAGCTCAGTGATCAGAATGCAGTTGGTATCAAAAAGTGTATGATATTTCATTCCATATAGCTGCTCAGAATATTAGTTTTCTATAGCACAGTATGATTGGAGTGGTTTTGCATCAAGGCATATAACTTATTGATTTTTATGTTAGTGTAATGACCTAAATACAAATCATCGTCTTGAAAAATTGCAATATGACCAGTGTTGTGTGAAAATTATATAATACAATAATATCATATTTACTTTCCCGTTACTATGCTTTATTGTAAAAGCTACTACCGGTATTCAGTTACCTCTCAGCTTATTTTAGACTTGCCTCCAGTGAACCTCTCAGTAAAGACAAGTTCACTTTCTTCCAGATAGGGAGGGAGTACCTCGCCTCTACAGAGTTGATTTTGTTGTCTGGAACCCTCCCCTTTTTTCTGTGAAGGTTCCCACATTAGAAGGCCATGCAGAGGCTGGTAAATCACTTTGCATATACACCTGCAGAGTTCCCACTGATAGACAGCCTGAGGAATATGAACATCATTGTGGGGATGTCGGTCCATCAAGGTCAATGACTACACCTTGCAGGTAGTAGAATACTAAATACTTCACCTACCCTGGATCAAACAGCTCCAACAACCTTTCACTAGACTCTTGGATAAACTGGTGTGTAAAAGAAGCTGCAGCCACAAGCCAAGACATCCACAAGAATATGGGAAAACAGGATATCACTGCGAATACTAAGACAAAACTGCCCAAGCTTGCACATTGAGCACTCTCCTATATGGCAGCAACTCAAGGAACATACATTTATCAGGAAGCCCGCCTCATCATCTTCCACAAGTGCAACTTTGTTGTTATTTGTTTTTACTTATTTATTAATTCAATTACACATGTATACACAGTTTATTTACTGTTTAAGATGACGTTCAGAAATGATGCTCCCATGTTGAACTTTTTGTAAAGATATGTATGAATGTCCTAACATGTGTTAACAGTTGGCTGCCATTTTAAACATCGACTGTATAGTTTTTATAATGTTTCAGTTTGTATAGTTTGAGTGTGAATAATGGTGTAGTAAAATGTGAATGCATGTATTGTATGTTAACGCCACAACATCAACAATTCCTTGTGCATGTTTATTGTTACTTGGCAATACACTATCTGAACTGAATTGAACTGATGATCAAGTAAGTAGTTCGGTGTAAGATAGGGACTTTACATACCTTGGCGCAATCAAGATGATTGTCCTGTACCCCGACAGAGTTACAGTTGCAAGGCGTGCAAACATCTTCTCCTTTCAAGCTCTTGCCATCAGCCCTGAAGAAGCCAGCCTGACACGTGTCGCACTGTCGGCCTGTCGTTCTATGCTGACAGTCCACACACACCCCACCTCCACCACGATTGTGGTCCAGAGGGAATGGGTCAAGTGTGTCATTGTAGATGCATTTAGTTGCATGACCGTAGCACTCACATAGTTTGCAGTTGTGAGCATTGACTTGGTCCCCACGCCTGAATTGCTTGTCATTGGCCAGTGCACTGCATCGTTCACACTATCACCAAGGAAATTACACAAAACAATTATATTTTTGGTTACAATCAATATTATGATGATCATCAATGTTGAACTTGTTTTAAGCATGCAATCAAAGTATTTGCAGTGTATGCAATCACCAAGATGTGGGTACACCATGTTTAAAAAAAAGTCACATTTTGTAATTCGTTTCTTAATATTGCTTGTTGTGGATAGCTTAAAGGGAATAAAAACCAGGCATAAGCTAAAAGTGGTTTTCCATTTTTACCCAAAGATTAACATCGTATTTAACATTTGGAAACATTCAACAAACATAGAAAAAAATTTCTGTAGTATAAATTCAATTTTACTATAACCCTGTCCGTGGAGCAATTCTTGCAGAAAGCTGAAATTTAATTAGCTAGACAATCATATGGTATTGTGGCGTCAGTTATGAGGCATCAGGCCAACTGTTCTATGATTTCAGAGCATGTCTACAAAGATAGTTTCTAGGTTGAAACGAGCCTCTAAATGCATGTTTGTGCAATACTCCTATTTAGTGCTAACACTAATCATCATAGGGCAACATACATTTATCTTACAGTTCCATAGGAACCAACATTTAAAACAAATTGAAGCCATAAATGTTGCCAAGGCCTGCTCAGTTTTGCGGTTTACGACTCATTTTCAGAGTAATTTGTTTCTAAAAAACACACATTGCAAATATATATTAAATGTTTATTTAGAAACAAAACCATCACTAGAATGTTGAAGCTTGTAACACAACAACTTAAATCCAACATTGGTATCCTGGTGGTCATTTTAGCTCAATTGACAAATGTATTCATTCAGTGGACTGCATTTTACAATTGGACGTTTGCCAGTTCAAATCTCACAAAATAATAATTATAAACCAAATAATTTTAAAACACTAAAGCACAGGTTGTATCTTTTTATTTATTTAGTAGTTATTTATTGGTGACAAAAAATTCGAATATGGCAATTTTGCATAATAATGATGTTTATTGTAAGACAATTTATCCACAAATTTATTTTCACATGACTGCAATAAATGAATTATTCAGAAGACTGTGACTTGTATAGATAGTAGAAATTTTGATATTTTAATATTTGTCATGATTTGAATAATCTCTAGATACATACAACAAAATTGCAAACAGTAATCAGTGTTTTAATATGATTCAATATATAATTATTATTTTATGAAAAGAAAAAAAATGAAAGAAATTAACAGTTTTGTGTGGGATTTGAAACAGCAATATTTAAATTCTTTGCCAATGTACCTAAGGTGATTGACAGGATTCTGATGATGGAGTCTTGCTTGAAAAAAAAAATTCTAGTGATAATACATGTCTGCAATTTATGTTTCCTAGTGTTGATCATCTTCCATTGGTTGCAATCAATTCAGTCACTCTAAACATTAGACACACGCCACAAAACTTAGCAGGCATCCACCGGCAGAATCTCAAACATGGAATAAAGAACATGACTAATACGACTGTCATTGACTAAAATGAGATTAACCTTCCTTACAGCATAATGACTAATGTTTGTCTTGCCACTGAGCTTGACCTTCTGAGGATATTCTATATTTGTATTGTTTGCTTGTATGTGGCAAAATGTCCAAAGGACACATCACGCTAATGCACATGGTGGGTCGTCTGACATAACTGCTAAAATATTGGATTAAATTATTTTGAAATGAGTTTAGTGATTTGCTTGAGAAAGTGTTTGGGGTAGATAATTATATATTCTTTTATTATGGTTGGGAAGAAGCTGTTTCCAAATAATGTTTGCAGAGTGTCGAATTTGTAAGAATTGACTGTCATGTTTACGTAAGGATTTAGTGTTGTGTTGGATATAGTGATCTAGTGGGATATCGATAAGGTTATGTTCCATCTTGTATATGCTAAGTCATTTAATTGTTTGTCTTGTTTGGAGGGTGTCCCAATGGAGGTCTTTAAGAAGTTGTGTTACTGTACTTGACTCTCAAGAATAGTCGTGTGTACAAAATCTGGCAGCTTGTCTTTGGGTTCTTTCTAAGGTTTTAATATTTTTAGGCAGTGTGGATCCCATGATGCTGACACATATTCAAGTATTTGTAAGAATTGACTGTCATGTTTACGTAAGGATTTAGTGTTGTGTTGGATATAGTGATCTAGTGGGATATCGATAAGGTTATGTTCCATCTTGTATATGCTAAGTCATTTAATTGTTTGTCTTGTTTGGAGGGTGTCCCAATGGAGGTCTTTAAGAAGTTGTGTTACTGTACTTGACTCTCTAGAAGAGTCGTGTGAACAAAATCTGGCAGCTTGTCTTTGGGTTCTTTCTAAGGTTTTAATATTGATGCTGACACATATTCAAGTATTGGGCGGACAAGGTTTGTGTAGGATATTTGTATGCCAAGATAACAATGCAATTCATCAGATTTAGATTTATTTGGATTTTGTGTCGGTTTTCTTGAGGCTAATGTCATTATAAAGCATTTGGTGGGGTTGAATTTCATAAACCCGGTGTTTTGCCATGCCTCAAGTTTGAGCAGATCATTTTATAGGAGAGAAGTCCGATTTAATTGGTGAATATAATATGCAGTCATCTGCAAAAAGGCAAACATTTGAAGTGAGATTGTTGGTTGAGGTCATTTATGTAAAGTAAGAAAATGTGATGTCCTAGTACTGTTCCCTATGGTACCCCAGAGGTGACTTGAATTGGTTTGTATGTTGATCCGTTTATTACAACCTGTTGTGTTCTTTCTCCAAGGAAGCTTTCTGTCCATGTCGATATTGGGCCTGTCATGCCATATTATTTTAGTTTGTTGTTTAGACTTTTATGTGGAACTTTATCGAATGCTTTAGTGAAGTCTAGAGTGGCCATGTCTACAGATTTCTTTTCGTCAAGGGATTTGCTTATGTCATGGACAGTTTGAATTAACTGAGTCAGTTAATTAGAATGTGATGTTGGTCAAGGTGTTTCATGATGTGACTATGAGTTATGTGTACAAGAAGTTTAGAAATCACAGGTGTCAAGGATATTAGTCTTTAGTTGGATGCATGTTTCTGCCCTTTTTCCTGTTTCTTAAAAATTGTTGTTATGTTTGTTTCCTTCCAGGCTTTGGGAACTTGATCAGAATCAACTGATTTTTTGAAGAAGTAATGTATTACTGGTGTTAGATGTCTATTTAGGGACCATGGTGGAATACCATCAGTTTTCTGGTCCTTGTGATTTAGAGATGTTAATGTTGGCGAGTTGATGAAGTACTCCTTTAAGTTAAGTGATCAGTTTGATGATTTTCCCTGTTGGCTCTCGTTCAGATTGGGTAACTTGGAATTTCCTTCATGTGTGAAGATACATTTGAACTGATTGCTGATACACGCTAGAGGACATTACGTTTAAATTAAAACAAAATGGGTTTTAAGACTGTTTTGTTTTGTAACATATACCTCTCTGAAACAGCTTCTATGAAGTTAGGTTGCTTTTATAGATGTTTATATAGCAGGATAAACATTACCACTTTCCATTCTTTAGTTTGGGTTAATTTGTATAATACGTTAACTCCCTCTATTATTACTCATTTGACAGTTGACAGGTGTTATCATGATTGTTTGACTGTTTTTGTAAACTTTGTTAATTTATGCATTGTAGGTTAGAGTAATTATTTATGACTCTTTGTGCGTTTATGTTTATTATCTGTTTACTAGGGCTTGATTATGTGGCCATAATTTTTGCATAATAAATAAATTCATTAAAATAACAAAAAAAAGCCTTCTTCTTCTTCCATTAATGATCACCGATCAACTTGCTGACCATTATTGTTATTGGTTTTCCAATTTGTCTAGAATTAGCGAGTCCACTACAAGTTAAACTTTCCCTGGCATTGACACCAGATAGAAGGGACCACCGGCTTTTAGTGTCTTTTCCAAAACACACAGGCAAATGAGGGTGAACAAAATTGCCTAAGTTTCAAAATGGCAGCAGGTTTGATTGAACCACCATCCCCTTGATTAACAGTCTGGCACTCTACTGCGTGACCACCGCACCCTACTGGCCCAAGCTTAGGCTTCGTTTTAGCCTAAGACTGATAATGGGCTTAAGCACACTGCAGAGACTCGCTCAAGACGTGAACAAAACAGTTGTCTCGACTGAGTCTTGAGCGAGTCTTTGCAGTGTGTGGGCTACTTTAAGGGATAACAATTTGTTTGGCAAATCATTTACATCTATAATTTTACTGTACTATTTCCAAATCACGTAAAATACATCAGTCTATTAAAATTTTGCATAGCTTGCCATGTTTTAATGTTTGTTTTAATAGAAAGTTACTGCCAACCTCTCGCTGTATGCCAACACTAAAATTAGCTATATTTTTATTTCTGGCAGGAGATGGTAGTCTAAATCCTGGGCCAGCAGTTAAAAGAAATAATGGCCACTACAAATCTTCAATCTGTTCATGATAAGACTGCTTCACTCTGATTTGTTAATTTCAAAGAAAATAAACATCCTTGCTGTAACTGAGACATGGTTTAGACCACATGATATAGCTGCATGCATTGCTGACATTTCTCCTTTGGGTTACACGTTTTATCATCGATCATGTTTAATAGGACGTGGTAGTGGCATTGGATTTCTAATATCAGAGCATTTCAAAGTTAAATTACATTCCAACCCTGATTATTCCAGTTTTCAATTTGTGTGCTGAAATTTCAGATTCTTCTTTCTCTGCACACGTTTGTATTTATTGCCCTCCAGGACATCCAGAAAATGTTGATGAAGACTTTCAGGATCTGTTGGAAAAACTAGCAACCAAACATTCAGAACTATATATTCTTGGTGATTTTAATCTTCATTTGGATACATATTCTTCAATTACGAGAATGTTTGATGATATTCTAGCATCCTTTAATTTGAAATAACATGCAACCTTTTCAACACATGTACATGGCCATTGCCTTGACGTCTTGATAATCCATTCAACTTGTAATAATATCAAAAACCTACTGTTTCAGAGGGGTTATCAGACCATCATACTGTAACTGTTGATAGTATCATGTTCATAACACCATTGATATCTATAAAAAAAAAAATTCTATAGATCTATAAATAAAATAGATATTACTGCCTTCAATTATGATATTTTTATTCATTATTGTTTAGGAACCCAACCATTTTGTGTTGGCCTGAAAACCTTACTTGATAAACATGCTCCAATTGCCTACAAATATGTTTCACAAAATGTACCTTCTCCTTGTATGACTTCTGAAATTCTACAATCTAAAAGACGACATTGTTATCTTGAATGTGTTTGGCGTAAAACATGTTTGTCATTAGTTAAGTCACAATATTCTAAACAGTGTTCTTTAGGTTATCTTTGTGATTGTGTTCTCATGTTATTTTAAGGATAACATTACCCTCATACAGTCTTTGTTCCCAGTTCATATATTAAACAAAGTAAACGTTCAACTTCTGCAGATAAATGTTCTACTCTCCTCTTTTACTCCAGCTACTGTTGATGAAATGATGCGAATAATTATGTCTTCTCCAAATAAATTTTGTGATCTAGATCCATTACCAACTGTACTTTGAAAGCATGTACTGACTCTTTACTTGGTATGATAATAAATATCATAACTGTATCACTGAAGACAGGTATTTTTCCAGATAGTTTTAAACAAGCGCATGAAAATCCACTTCTTAAAAAGACAACTTTGCCAAAAGATAACTTGAAAAATCTTACACTTGTTTATAATCTCAGCTTCATCTCCAAGATACTTGAAAAGGTTGTAGCAAAACGCCTGGATCTCATATTAATTCAAATAATCTGTCAAATGTATTCCAATCTACAGAGACTGCTCTCCTAAAAGTGCGTAATGATATCACTTTAAATATGTATACTAATAAAGCTACTGCACTTACTTTGCTAGTTTTATCAGTTGCTTTTGATACTATTAATCATACTATTCTCATGGATCGTATTAACATTCTATGCTTACTCCGATAAGAAAACCTGTTCAGCTTCGATCATCTAGTTCTCATTTACTTTTTATCCATAAAGTCAATACTACCAGGTAGTTTGGGGAATTTGAGACTAGGGTTTTTGCTGTGGGTGTGCCTACTCTTTGGAATATGCTTCCTTCTAGTGTTAAATCAGTTGAAAATATTGCTAAATCCTGCCATCATTTAAAGACATACATTTACAAGTTTGCCTATCCACCATAGCTCCCTGGCGTATCATGATATTTCCCACAATGTTGAGGCCCCCAATACCCTTAGAAATGAAACTCCAGAATGCTTTCGGTTTGTCTGTTAATGCAGTTGTTAGGAATTGATTTATGTAGGACAGTCTAGCAGAACGAAGATGTTTGTGAATTTTTTTCAAATATTTGCTGAACCAAGGAAGGTTGTACATGTATCTGAAACTAGTGAGATGGAGCGGTATGTATTGGTTCATAATATTGATGATTTTTGTGGAAACAAGGTTCCATTTGTCACTGACAATCATGGTTTAGTTTAGAGAGAAGTATTCATGTGTGAAGTCATAAGAGGTGGTCAGTTTTATTTCTTATGAATATACGTTTCATTTGCACTTGAACGAGATGTTTACATCAATGATGACTGTGGTGTGGTCTGCTATGTTGTCTACTACATTTTAGTTTCTTTATTAACCCAGGCCTATCTGTGAAGACAAGATCTATGATATAGTTAGCATTTCACTGTTTACGTGTGGGTTCATTGACATGTTGGATTAGTCCATGTTCCTCTAAGAGAATGTAGTTTGTTGGCAGCAACTGTATATCTACTGTTAGGTGTGACATGGTGATTTTTCCAGTTTATTGAAATTGCCAGTAATTATGACATTATATGTGTTAATCTGTTTACATAATTTAGAGACCTAGATCTAGTTCTTTAATTTGAGTTCCTTGAGAGTCACATTGGCACATAAGAATTTGTTATTATTAGTATATTATTACTACATCAGAATATTGCACAATAACACATTCTGATGCTCATATCATCATATACATGCTCTGAAAATATAGAAAGATTGGCCTGTCCTGTCCTGTCAGAATGCCTGGTAACTATGTCACAACTGGGTATTCAGAAAGCGCAGCCCAAATATGCATATTAAAAAGTCCTGTGGTATCTAGTACAAAATGTAGAATTTCTAATTTGTAATTATATATATATATATATATATATATATAATTTATATATATATATATATATATATATATATATATATATATATATATTTATTTATATATATATATATATATATATATATATATATATATAGCTGTATATTAATATTTTATACAGCAACATGTAATATATTATGGAATTATACAATGGGTGTTTTTATGTCTTTTAATGATAATTTATTTCTGCACAAGACAGTGCTAACCAACATTTAAATTAATGATACATGAAAAATGCAACATATCGCAACAGGTTCTCCCAGGTTTGTTTCCATAAAATGCTATGTATATCTAGTAACTCTGTGTCAGGTGATATATTCAAACAGCATACATTAAACAAATATTTATGTTATGTAGGCATGGGCAAGGAATATTATTATAAAATGCCATTTTTGACTTAACACAACTTTTTAACTAATAGCTCAAATAATATAATATTAACTGTTTCCATGGACAACAACATATATAAGTACACCAATTTTTACAGAGACATGAATGATACTTCCAGAGATATTTCGTCTTGAAAATGTAGAAATGTGTTATTTTGGCAAATTAGCACTTGAAAAGAGACAAGCACAAAATAGAAAAACCTAATTGAAAGCAATACAAATATAAACGTGTGGAAGAAAAACTTGACATTTGAACATTTAAACAAGTTTCATTCCGGTATGTCATTTAAAAAATATTTTATATGCCTTTTTATTTATTTTCCCCGATTACCTTACCTCAGGGAAAAATCTCATAACTTCACAGTTAAGAGGACTTAATAAATACAAGTAATATTTATTCCCACACATATGATAACAATGATTAATAAAACATGGTTTACTCATGTTTTGGGGTAGATGCCACCTTCGTTATCTATCAGTCTAATAAGTATATAAAGAACTGTATATAAAATAGGCTTGGGCAAGGATTGTTCACTCAAATTAATCATATTTCTGCATCGCTTACACATACAAGTATTAACTTCTCCGGAATAAATTTATATGACTAAAAATCTCATTGTGTTGTCTCTTTACATGCCAAATTTTGTTCTGATTACTCCATTATTACGCATTCAGTAGCATTTCAAAACAACCTACAAATCAACAAAATAACTGCCCGGGGCTATGTTATTACGCTAGCGCGAGCGCCTCACAGCGCATACCATTAGGTTGAAAATTGAAGGCTTCGATACCAAACGTCGCATGGTATCAATGTTTGACCAATACAACCAGAATAAAGATTTGCCGAATTTCGTAATATTTACTGTTGTGTAGGTAATACAGTTGTAATAAGTACGTCTACGATATGAATAAAAACACCACGCCGTGAAAATAAGTTCATAAAGATCGTTAACAAACGTAAACGGCAAGGCAAGGCAAGGCAAGGCAAGCCAAGCCAAGCCCAACGGCTACCTTGACACCCCTCACAACAAAGATCAACTAGTCCGAGCGCTCATCGCAATGCTGACATCTAGGTCAGCCTATTTCATTGCAAGGGCAAACTGTTCGATTTAGCAACAAGCAAATACACGAATTATTTACAATAAATGATCTATAAAATGCAATACGTTACACATGCGACAATTACTAACCGTTATTTGCCTTGATATTTAGAAATAGCTGATATACGCATGGAATACAACATTAGTGTCTTACCTAATAACGCATGAGGCGATCTGCTGAAGTATTGCGACTCATGGAAAAAGTAACATCAACTTTCAAAGGCATGCCCCCTCACAAATAAAATGTTATATTCATAAAATTACATGTACTGGATAGCAAATTTCACGCCGGATCGAATGGTACCACACACTACGCGATCTGATGCGGAATGACGACGTTGCTCACGAAATACGACCTTGACATAAGTGGTCATGTTTACTTGCGTTTTAGCGGATGATTTCTTATTAGTTCAGCGTAGTGTGTACTACCACTCGATGGAGCAATAATTTGTCTTCAAAATAAGCTTTATTCTGTTTGAATTGATCAGAAATTGACACGGCGCAACGTTTGAGAAGAAAGCCTATTTTACCCTTAAATTTTCACCCTGATGGTACGCGCGATGAGGCGGTCGCGCTAGCGTGACAACATAGCATCTTAGCACAGGCAGCTTGTCACCACAGGCAGATTTTTGTTGAGTAGTGGGTCGTTTTGAAATGCTACTGAACGCGTTATATTTGAGGAACAAGAGACAATATAATTACGTTTTTAAGCATATAAATTGTATTCCACAAAGGTTAATACTTCTATGTGTAAGTCATGCAGCAATATGGTTAATTTGAGTGAAAAATCCTTGCCCAAGTCTATGTTATGTAGACAAAATACAAAGAGCTTCAATCATGTGATATAACCAAGGGAACACTTTATATGTGATGACCAAGATAATTGCACATGTATTATATACCAATGTGATGGCACACATATTATATGACAATTTGACAGCACTCACCTGGTTTCCTTCTGTGTGACTATCCATGCGACAGAAACATTTGTAAGGTCGCACGGACACATCACATGATTCCGCATGACCATGGCAATTACACCTGTGAAACATTACAAATCAACATGACTTTGACAGCAGCACCTAGCAAACATCCAAACTCAGCATGACTGACAGTTGCAACATTCAAATATCACAACTCAGCTTGACTGACAAGTGCACACATGTCATAAATCCATTGGTCAGCCTTTAGACTGTCTGGCATCCAATCTCCTTTGGGCAACTAGTCTTATCTGGACTGCCTTTTTTCTTGAAAAAAAGAAGTGTACTTTATGGTTGTATGTTCAATGGCAAAATACTTGGTGCAATCAATACATATCTTAGAGAGATAGATTCCCAAATAGGTATCATCCTGTATATTGGAGGTCATATAATGACAAAAGGGTGCAAGTGAAAATGAGGTGCTTTTGAGATATTGGGCAAAACATGTTTATCTTTTATGCACTTTTGCATATTACGGCTCAGCAATTATATACAACTGCATGACATACTTGTCTATATATATATATATATATATATATATATATATATATATATATATATATATATATATGTTTATGTGAATGACTAATACATATCAGTTTTCAGGTATTACATAATTTGTGAAGTGTGAAGAAGTGCTATTGGAGATTCTCTGTGGTATCGTGATATTCCAGATTTTTGTCAAGAGTCACACTCAACTGCTGAAAGACAGAGAATAGCTTTCTTGGTCACATGCACACAAGTGTATTTGAATGCAGGCATGCACTTACTTAATATTCAGCACAGGAGTTGTGACCAGATTTTCCCAATAAGTTGACTGATATCGAATGACTGATTTGCTTCAATAGTTAGATCTATCATCATCGTTTGGTGCATGTGAATATATTGTCATGTGAATGTACTAGTACGATGACCAATATCATTACACGTTCCAATGTTTTATTGTAACTACAATGTGAACACATGGCAATAAAGCTATCTTATCTCTTATCTCTTAAAATGTAAAGAAGGTTTGCACATTTGAAAACAAGTAATTTACCTGCCAGTTACAATGTACTCATATATGCCGTAGTATTCATGTCGGGGATGAGTCACATGATAGTGACCCTGCAGTCGCACTCGTATCTGTGTAGCTTTCACAAATTCAAACAGTTCTGTTGTATTGTAGAAGTTGTTGTGGCCAGGTCGTGGCACAGGCTCCGTTGACAGTACACTGAATGTAATGTTGCCCTTTGAGTAGGGCACTGACTTGCCGTTTCTGAATCACACCAGCAGTCACGTCACATCACAACACTAAATAGTCAAAAGTTGAAAAATCATGCCAATGTTGGAACAGTACATTCAGATAATATTCAACAAAACAATACCAACATTTTATAAGTGGTAAAATAACAGTGTAAATGCATTTTGTGTATACATCAAATTTTCATCATTGCAGTGTAATGACATGTTTATATTACTTTTCATCGTAAAATAAGCAGGACCATGTTATATATATATATATATTTAACCTTCATTGTTGATGTCACATGAAGATTGTCGGAATGCCATCAAAGAAAAGTATTAAGCTACCCGTGAATGTTTTCAAATAAACACAGGAATGTCCCCATTGAAAGGTAGAAATATACCCTGCTATAGGTAGGAATATTCTAAGAGAATGACGTGACCATCTCCAGAAAAAAGACAGGGAGATCCCCAGAGAATGGAAGGAATATCCACAAGATAATGGCAGGAATGTCCACAGAGAATGGCAGGAATGTTCACAAGAGAATGACAGGAATGTCCATAGAGAATGGCAGGAATGTCCACAGAGATTGACAGGAATGTCCACAGAAAATGACAGGAATGTCCACAGAGAAGATTTAACAAGATTTAACAAGATTGCCACCTAGAGATTCAATTCTAGATGGCAGGTGGACTAGGAAGCCATTTGGCTTATCGAGAGTCCAACCTATCTATCTAAGTATACCCCGCCCTTCTTAGGTATATGTCGATTTTATTTTTAAATATATTAACACTACTAGCACCTACACAATCAGCTGATAATCTGTTCCATTTGTTTACTGTTCTTTGTGAAAATGAAAATTTTCTAATATCTAGTCTACACTGCTTCTTTGCTAATGTAACTCCATGTCCTCTAGTCCTTCTCTCTTCCTTGACTGTGAAAAAAATATTTCTGTCAATATTTTCATATCCATTCAATATTTTAAACACCTCAATCTGATCTCCTCTCAATCTTCTGGTTTCTAGTGTTGTTAAACCACATTCTTTTAGACGCATTTCATAACTAATATTCCTGAGTTTTGGTATCATTTTGGTTGCTCTCCTTTGTACTCTTTCTAGCATATCAATATCCTTCTTGCGATATGGCCTCCATGCTTGTATACAATATTCTAAGTGAGGCCTAACTATTGTTTTGTACAGCGGTATTATTAGTTCTTTTTCTTTGTACACTATATTTCGCCTAATTAATCCAAGAATTTGGTTTCCCTTCGCTGCTGCAATTCCACACTGCTCTGATACCTTCATGTCAGCACTAATAGTTAACCTAAGTCCTTTTCCTTTAAGGTAGTATTTAGTACAGTATCACCCATTGTATATTGTGCATCTTCATTCCCATGTCCTGTGTGAAGGCACTTACACTTTCCAAAATTAAACAGCATTTGCCACTTCTCAGACCATTCTATCAACTTATTAAGATCATCTTGTAAATGCTGTCTATCTGCATCACTTAATTTTCCTAAACACTTTTGTGTCGTCCGCAAACTTCAACACCTTGCTTGTTATGTCATCATCCAAATCATTGATATATATTAAGAATAAAATAGGTCCCAGTACTGATCCCTGCGGTACTCCACTCAAAACCGCTTTCCAGTTTGAAACCTCCCCATCAACTACGACCGGTACTCTTTGTCTTCTATCAATAAGCCATTTTTCTATCCAGTTGATCATTCCATTTCCTATGCCATGGGCCTTTAGTTTAAGTAGTAGTCTTTGGTGTGGCACTTTGTCAAAGGCTTTTTTTAAAATCTAAGTAGATTATATCTACTGGTGATCCCTCATTTAGTCACTTTGTGACATCTTCCAAAAAACATAACATATTTGTTAAGCATGACCTCGCTTTTAAAAACCCATGTTGAGATGGGTTTATCAATTTATTTTTAACAAGAAAATCAACCAGGTGATCTTTAATTAGTCTTTCTAATAGTTTGCAAATCACCGATGTTAAACTCACTGGTCTATAGTTCTCTGACTTGTTTCTCGAACCTTTTTAAATAATGGTATAATGTTTGCTTCTTTCCATTCTAACGGAACTATTCCCTCCTCTAATGACAAATTGAACACTGTTGCAAGCGGTATGCTGATTTGTTCTACAATTTCCAATAGTAATTTGGGAGGAATCCCATCCACTCCAGGTGATTTATTATCCTTCATATCTCTTATTTTCATAGCTACCATTGTTGGGGTTACAATTAGTTGTCCTAAATAGTCAAACTCTCTCCCTTCGAACTTAGTCTCAAGTACTGGTAATATACTAATATCTTCCCTGGTAAACACCGAACTAAAGTACTCATTTAGGTTTTCTGCCATTAAGAATCCCTCTGTTATTATGTTTCCATCACTACCTTCTAGAGGACCGACCTTATCCTGAACTTTCTGTTTACTTCGAACATACGCATAAAAACTCTTGCTGTCATGTTTAAAAAGCAATTTTTTGTTCGTAGCTTCTCTTTGAATTTCTAATTTCAGCTGTAGCTTGATTAAGTGCTTCTTTATAAATGCTATAGTCTTCTTCACTTCCGGTATGTCTATATGTCTTCCACATCATTTGCTTGTACTTGATTTTTCTAATGGCTTCCTTCGATAAGTGTTTCTTCCCCTGTTTTTCCAAGGGGACAAATTTGTCAACGACGCAGTCAATTTCACTCTTTAAAATATTCCAGCATTCTGTTGCTGTCTTATTCTTCAGTGTGTTATTCCAGTCTATCTTTGCTAAATATTCCCTCATGTCCTTATATCTTCCTTTGTGAAAATTTTTCCTGTACCTTATTTTTCTATTCCGTTCTCCCTTTACTTTGATGATAAAATGTATCTGGTTGTGATCACTACACCCCAGTGGCTCACATATCTTGACATTATCAACAAATTCCTTCTGTGAGCTCAATACTATGTCTAACATGTTCTCGCCCCTGGTTGCTTCTAACACATGTTGAGAAAGGAAACTATCTTGTACTAAATTTAAAAACTCTTGATCCTCTCTCCCGGTACTCTGTAGAGATGTCCACTGTATATGCCCATGGTTAAAATCCCCCATAATAATACAGTCCCGTTTACTCACTTCTTTGATAGCGTTATGTATTTTTTCATTCTCTTCCATGCTTATGTTTGGACTCCGATACACTAACCCAACAGTTAATGTTGACTTTCCTGTAATTATGTTACACCAGACAGCTTCTTCACATTCTGCTTCTTTTTCTAATTTTATTTCATAAGCTTGGATGGATTCTTTAATATATCAAATAACTCCGCCTCCCCTTCTTCCTAATCTATCTTTCCTAAACATTACATACCCTGTCATTCCTAATTCGGCATCTGATATATCGGGTGTGGCCCAAGATTCAGTTATACCTATTATGTGAGGGTCAATATCTTCTACCATAATGTTTAGTTCATTTCTTTTGTTTACTATGCTCCTTGCATTTAAACAAACACATTTATAACCAAATTCCGTAGGGCTTTCCAGGCTGTTCTTTGCTGATGTCTTTTTGCTATCTTTATCTATGCCTCTAGTATTTGGCTTCTCTGTGTATCCCCCCTGCGAAACTAGTTTAAAAAGTTGCAACCTGTTCCATTATTCATCGATCGAAGAAGGTTCTCGGAGAACACTGCTGCGCCCTTTCCGCTTAGATGGAGGCCATCTCTCATAAACATGTCTTCTTTACCAACAAAATATCCCCACAAATCTACAAATCCAACTCCTTCTTCTTTACACATCTGCTCTAATAGTCCGTTAATTGCCATCCTCTTGCAATTTCTAAATGTTGTTCCCCTTCCCCTCATCACTGGCAAGATTCCTGAGAGTATGATCTGTTCAACTCTCGTCTTCTTCAGTGTCTCTACCAACTCTCTGTATCTCTTTACTATCCTGGTTGTTCCATCCCTGTCTGCATTGTTCGTCCCTACATGTACTAATATAGACCCCCTTGGCCATGCCCCAATACGTTCTCTACCCGTTCAGTCACATGCTCTATCATAGCCCCCGGAAGACAAACAACAACGTCTTCTCCTTTGCTTAATGTCCTGTCTGTCTTTCGCAAAACGGAGTCTCCCATAAATACCCTTTCTTTTCTCAATGCCCCCTCGATCACTGCTTCAGAGTAGCTCCTCTGTTTTGCATCTCCCTGGTTGCTGACTTTTCCCCCTGCCGCTTTCTCTGTTGTTCCTTTCTTTCCGGTCTCTTTTCTTCCTGTCATCGTCCTTGTTATTGACTTCCGTTTGGTCACATCACCTCTCACTTCCTTTCTTCCATTCGTCTTACCTCCTGTCGCATCTACTTCTCTCATCTCCTGTCCCCTTGTCCCTCCCTCCTTCTCTACTGTCACTTTCTCCCCTGTCACCTTTCTGCATGTCATGTTTCCTGTTGTTCTTTCTCCATTTGTTGTCCTTGCAATCACCCTTCCTCCACTCTGCATCCCCTTCACAATATCCGTTAGCCTAGCTAACTCTGCTGTCAGACAGTCCACTTTCCAACACCCTAAACATTGGAACGTAAACCCTTCCTCCGTTGTCTCTGACCAAGTTTTTCCGCACCCCGATACGGCAAAATCCACCAAGCTGTGGCAGTGGTTACACACCAAGTGCCTCCTTGCCTTCACTTGCCGCTTGCCAGGTGCCATATTACGATTTGTCAAAATCAACTCTTAGTTTAAACCAACTTAGTCTTTAGAAAGACTGTTTGTTTATTGTGTATAGCAACTGCAGCACACTTTATGTTACAAACAACTTACTACCTATGCTACCATGAACAATAAGTTTAGTCTGTACTGGTACCGTTCCCTAGCGGAAACGTTGGACACTACCTATATAAACAAACAAGGGTTTCCTACTAAAACGCTTGTTTATTTTTAATAACAATGATACCTATTCACAGTTTTATCTTACATATGTAGTTGTTACTCTTATTGCTTTATCTCTTATATACTATATCAAATAAAGAGATTTGCTCAATCTTGTTTACAATTTGTCGAAGCCTAGATTACCCTTTTGTCACCCACTATACTAATCTGTTCAAAAATACTGTTAACTAACAAACTTTAACCAAAACTACTACTCAATATATGTCCAGTACCACTTTATGAATAACCTTAATACAAGAATAATACTTATCAATCAATATTTCCGCTTGTTTTTCAACTTTTATACACCACCAATTTCAAACCTCTACATCCACCAATTTTTCCGCCAAGATTATGAATGACAGGAATGTCCAAAGAAAATGGCATGAATGTCCATAGAGAATGGCAGGAATGTCCAAAGAGAATGACAGGAATGTCCATAGAGAATGGCAGGAATGTCCAAAAAGAATGGCAGGAATGTTCACAAGAGAATGACAGGAATGGCCAAAGAGAATGACAGGAATGTCCACAGAGAATGACAGGAATGTCCATAGAGAATGGCAGGAATGTCCAAAGAGAATGGCAGGAATGTCCAAAGAGAATGACAGGAATGTCCACAGAGAATGACAGGAATGTCCACAGAGAATGGCAGGAATGTCCACAGAGAATGACAGGAATGTCCACAGAGAATGACAGGAATGTCCACAGAGAATGACAGGAATGTCCACAGAGAATGACAGGAATGTCCAAAGAGAATGACAGGAATGTCCATAGAGAATGGCAGGAATGTCCAAAAAGAATGGCAGGAATGTTCACAAGAGAATGACAGGAATGGCCAAAGAGAATGACAGGAATGTCCATAGAGAATGGCAAGAATGTCCAAAGAGAATGACAGGAATGTCCACAGAAAATGACAGGAATGTCCACAGAGAATGACAGGAATGTCCAAAGAGAATGGCAGGAATGTCCATAGAGAATGGCAGGAATGTCCAAAGAGAATGACAGGAATGTCCACAGAAAATGACAGGAATGTCCACAGAGAATGACAGGAATGTCCACAGAGAATGGCAGGAATGTCCACAGAGAATGACAGGAATGTCCACAAACATCACACTACCTGACCCCTATTAATGTTATTGCATTAATCATGCAGAAATTGTATTAATTCCCCATCCAATTTGTACATGTATATATATATATATATATATATATATATATATATATATATATATACATATATATATATATATATATATATATATATATATATATATTATTATATATATATATATATATATATATATATATATATATATATATATATATATGACTTAAATACTTATAAATCCTTTAGTAAATAAAAAATTGTTTACTGTTGTTTCGGTGCTAATTCTAAAATAAACAATGGCCTTCATGGTATGTTATTTTAAATAGTTATGTTGGCTACACATATTTGAATAGGCATCATGGCCAGCCCCAATCACTGAAACTTTTGAAGGTAGACTTTGGACCCATAACTGCTTGACTGATTCATAGCATGACAAGGTGTAGATGTTATAGGGGTGCCTGTCTAGGACTGCCCAATCCCACCTTTTGGCAAAGAAAGTTGTCATCTCTTAAATGGGATCAAATTACACAAAGTAGAGGAATCGGCTTGTTCCGCCGTAGGCAATAACATCCAGCAGACTGCAGTCTAAGGGGTGATAAGGCAACCAAAAATGAATCATTTATAATGTGCTTGATGGCTAGTGCCTATTAATATATCAACATAAGGGTGCAAAATGTTGAATATTTACTGGACTAAGATCAAGTTGCACGCTGCGGCAAACCAAGCAATTTATCTAGTGATTTTTCACTGGGTAGTCGGAACTTTATATCCGAGTTTATTAATATTACTACTAGACCTATATAGGGGAGTGATCAGTCTCTTGTTATATGCCCACAAATATTTTTGTCTGAACTGAAAAAAGTGGGGGGGACATTTCCTATGCTATCACTATCAAGCTGAAAAATAGGGGGATTACGTGGTATTGTGGAATCAGATATGACACACACTGGCATCAGGGAGACCCTCTCTATGCATTTAGAGCATGTTTACAATGATAGTTTTTGGGTCAAAACGAGCATCAAAATAAATTGTGTGCAATATTTTGAGGTAGTACAAATACTACCCCTCACAGGGAACAAATATGTATCTCATGGTTCCACAGAAATAAAATGTTGTTAAAATATTGAAGCTGGATGTTTCCCAGAGGCATGGCCTAGCTTCAAGTTTGCTGCTGCCTTCGGCTCATTTTCAGAGCAATTAAATTGACTGCAGCCCACAGGAGATAATCGAGACACAAGGACGCTTACATTATAAACATATATTTTACATCAGAAAGAAATGTGTAATCCATTAATATCACTAGTATACCAGAAATATGACTATGACGGAGGAGTTGTAAATTTAACTTAACACAGTTGTCCATGTAGCTCAATTGGCAGATGCATATATTAGGTGTGTTCATTTTTTACAATCGGAAGGACACCGGTTCCAATCTGACACAAAACCATTGATATATTGATACACTTTTGTTTGTTTTTCTTTTCATAACATAATAATAATCAACACAATCATATTAGAAAAATGAATGATGTACTGCTCGGGTTTTTATTTATTTAGTAATTACTTAGTGTTCGGCCGGTATTTTGTTGTTAGCCACTGCAGTTGTGTTGATGTGTTTCCACACCCTGGCGTTGTTTGGCTGGGTGTTTGGGTGTGTCGACCACATGTATAGTGTTGGGCCTACATTGTTAGTGTTAGGCCTACGCTGTGGTTGACCAGGGTTGTGATGTTATGTTTCTGCACCCTCGTGTTACCTGGCTGTTTTTGTGGCTTTATCTTGTTGTTGGCTAGTGGGGAGTGGTGGTCGCGTGGTAGAGCGCCGGACTGTCAATCGAGGGGACGGTGGTTCAATCCCAGCTACCGCCGTTTCAAAACTTAGGCAATTTCTTCACCCCACATTTGCCTGTGTCTTTCGGAAGAGGCACTAAAAGCCGGTGGTACCTTCTGTGTGATGTCTATGCCAGAGGAAGTAAAAGATCCTACACAGGGGGTAAATGTGTAACCTGTAGTCGACTCACAAATTCTAGAGAAAAACAACTCCTGCGTTAGCCCAAGTTTGGGCTTTTTGGAAGTAATCCCCTGAGACCTGAGGCACATTTTGTCAATGGGCTGCGTTTGGTTGGAGTGGTGTGTGTTCACTTCTTTGGTGTGGCTACCTATTGTGCGGACTGATGCTGTTGACGGCCGTTGTTTTATTGTTGCATGTTATTTGTTCACTCTAGGTGGTGCAGTATCTCCAGGTCTAGTTTGGCTGTGGCTTGCAAGATCCGTCCATGTGGTTTACTTTGCCTCTCTTACAAGTCTGCATACATCGTTTTGACTAATTTACCTTTCTGGTTTCAGTGTCATCTTGTCGACTGGCAGGTATTAATGCCCGGTCAATTTTGCTGACCCTGTTGTATCAGACAACATGTTACGCAAGAGAACATTGATGCAGCCGGCACCTGGTATGTATATCTTTTGGCATACAGTGTACATTTGCATGATCTTGATTTAGCCAAGTATTACTTATCTCTGCATCGAGCTGCTATTTCATACTCTCCTCCCAACTTTGTTGGCACACTCCCTCCAGTGACGGGAAATCATCGGGTCAACAGCTGTGTCTACCGAGTCATACCTTGGTGGCTTTTTTACTTGTGTATTCCTGCTTACTGTTTCTTCATTGGTGATGTCTTGTGTTGGTTACGATGCCTCCAAATGCACATGCTACATTACTATTTGCAGGAGTTCCCCATTGTCTGCCTGGTCGCTGGCGGGTCTGATCAAGTTATCATGGAGTTACTATTCACATGTCATGGAGGTTATACTTAACCATGTCATTCTTTCAGGACCAGTGTTAAGGGGATTTGCTTTACTTATCTAGGCCAACGGCAATGCTCATAGTCTTGTATACTATGTCACTTCTCTTTATTTGTGTCATTAAAGGGAACTGCCATTTTCCACCCACATTTGTTTCTGTTCTTTCATGCTATCTAGCGCTCCATAAACTGAGGAAAGCACAGCAGACTCCCATTACTTTGATTTAGTAACAGTGCCGGTGAGCAAAATAGGGATTTAATCCAGCAGAGATTAAATACATTTTGCTCAGAGCACCAACTAACTTGTAAACATTGTCCAGCCACATCTGGACAATGTCACCTTAGATGAGGCCACAGTGAAGCTGGGGCAGGGCTGGACACAGCCACCTCTAGGGAATGCATTAGCGCAGGCCCTTTTATGCCCTACATGGCAATATATGGTAACAGCAGGAGGGCGGGATAACTGGGGAGCCAATCGCTGCCCGGGACCGCATATCATGAAACTTCAGCTTTAATTCCTCTGTCATCAGAGGAAGTGCATTTCACGGAGCAGCCCGTTTTTAACCACGTTTTTCCCTCCCACCTGCCCCATCTGCTCCAGCTTGGCTTGGCCTCTTTCCTTCACGGCTTCCTTTTGGTTGCCTTGTGTTGCTTAATATTTTCACATTTTGCTCTGACGAGTGGTTACAACTTCCAAGGGGATTTAGGGCGAGGACATGTACCTACCAATTTCCCCTTGTCTTTCTATACATGGACGTAAACAGATTGCATTATGTGGTACACTGCTGGTAGCAAGAGGAAGTGCGCCCCACATCAGTTGGGGTTATAGGCGCCTTGAGCTACCTTGCAGTTCTTCCACTGTTTTTTATGTTGCATGTATATATAGATGTTTCAATTGAACTATTGTGAGGGTGGTTTCTGGCCCCACATATATTGTGCTTAGATAGCTACCAGGTAGTTGCTTAGATAATTTATCATGCAATCCCCATTGGCATACATGAAAGCTTTGCTTTGAAGGGGATTTGCTTTACTTATCAAGGCCAACGGCAATGCTCATAGTCTTGTATACAATGTCACTTCTCTTTATTTGTGTAATTAAAGGGCACTGCCATTTTCCACCCACATTTGTTTCTGTCTTTCATGCATTCTCACGCTCCATAAACTGAGCAAAGCACAGCAGGCTCCATTACTTTGATTTAGTACAGTGCCGATGAGCAAAATAACATTAACTAATTTGTAGTGACAATTGACCTAGTAGAACATCAAATAAAAACAAATAAGAACCTGGCAACACATTTAATTGTAGTTGTCAATCCCAAATATAAACAAGAGATGATGCGTTAGCATGCAGTTGATTTAGCTATAGTGTATACCTTCCAAATGGCCATGCCGAAATTCATGGTAAGTACATTTAGCAGGGCTTTCCCTCAACTTAAAGCTGCTCCCTCCACTCGTTTGCTAATCGCCAAACCGGTTCTTTTATTACCAGATGTGTAATGTGTTAATAGTTTAACTAGTATGCAGTCAGTTAATTTTTTAAATGCTTACTTGTCATTTTTTAATCGTACAAAAAGAATCGCTGTTACACTGGGTATAACTGACAAAACAATCAGCAGCTGCCGACGTCCTTTGCTTTTTGGGTCACGTGCTTTATGCGATAGCGACCTACTGCGGCACAATAACAAATCGCAGGTGCTTTTGCGCATCATGACTAAGATTCCAAAGGCAAAGTGATTCTTCTATGAAAGGTACGCATTAAGTGCATTAACGCTGTTAGCAACAAGAGCGAGTAGTCAAGGGCTAATTCACTCTTGTGAACGTCTACTCCATGCGGATTCTCTAACTTGTAAGATTATAATAATTATAAGTCTGACAGTGTCACTGACAAGTCACAAGGCAAGCCAGTTTGAATTGACAGTCACTATCAATAATATCGCTCGGCATCACTCAGCCAAACACAACCTGTGTTGATATGTATTTGATGTATTTGATTACGCAGGATCTTGTTAATAAACTTAGTAATTGCGAAAGTACATATCCATAGAGAATAGATGACGTGAGGGACGAAATGATAAATAAAATTGACATGGAGGACTGGTAGTAGGCTCTTGTTGGTCGGGCAAGAATCGTTGTATTTTTAGGGGGAGCATCCGTTGTCTCGTTAACAGAACGTCAAACGGAGAATTACAATTATTAAAACAGTGTTTTGCGACTCACATTTCAGTACTATTACTGAATGTTGTTATTTCCATTAAATTTTATGCAAAATAATTTAGATTTTTTATGACAGCGATGATTGATTAAAATGTAAATAAATTAGGTGTACACTATTATATCATGCAAGTAGTACATATATCATTCTTGCACTTGTTTCCATTGTAGTCAATGATGCCTGGCTGTAGTCTATATACCTGGTACCTTTCAACTCACACGTGCCAGCTGTTTTCAAATATTGATCAACATTTTCATCACAGCAGTATATGAATGCATAATATATTTGAATTATAATATTGCTACAGGCCACACTACAATGCAAAAGTGAGACAAGGCAGAGGAGGGGTTAAGATTAAGGCAGTCACATGGGTATGGCAGATACCGGAAGGATACATAGTCTGCGGGAGGCTCACATCTGATCAATCCAGGTAATTTAAACATTTTAACAATCAACAACGTATAAATTATCAAAATATTTTAGTATGTCCATTTAAATACACATTGTTTTCATTCACATATTATCTTGAACATGGAAAACTAGAATGACCTTTGCTCTTCTTAGTCTTGTATAATGCTTATTATACCCAGTGTGTCAACACAGACATTAATGCACACACACTGTGTGAGTCGGGGGAGCATGGCTACGTAGATACATTTTTTTAATTAACTACAAAATGGTGCATTCTAAAGGATGTTTTAACTTATTCTCTGGGATATAGAGTGGAAACAAATCCACAGCTACAAGTGTAAACATGTTTATAGCAAGAAATACCTATGAGGTGGCCATCCTGGCATATTTTTTAGCAAATTGGCTTAGAAAAACACTGAGGTGGTCCACCTCACTCATCATATAGCAGGGGAAATACTGCAGCGATTACTAAAAATAAATCAATAATACAGTGTTGAAGAAGGTAGACATACATAGTATGAATGCTTGAATATTTTCTGAGGGAATGTGCTGTTGGCATCACAATAACCTTATTTTGTCATTTCCAACATTTGCTTTCACCAGACAACCTCACATATTCATGTTTGACATAAATTGTCAAAAATTAATATGTGTACACCATGTAATAGTTATTACATGGCATCATTATTTACTCCCAACTCCACTACCATGATGCATGTTTTTTGTTTACTGAAATTGAATACATGCTTTTCTTTACAGGTCAACAAGAAACTGAACAATGCTTACTACCACTAGTTCAACAAGTTAATATGCTATACAGGACAATTGTATTTGTGGACAAGACTATACAACCATGAGCCGTGCAAGATGCTGCATATTAAATGTCAAGTATTCAAATGTCGATCAAGTGAAGTGATCCCAGTTGTACTGTGTGTTGCATCGTGACAGACTCCGCAGTACTGGTGGTGTGTACACTGGCTTCCATGCCGGTCAGATATCCTGACTGACTAAAGACCAATGTAGAATGCAGAGTGCTTGACATGCAAATATGGTGATGCCTGACTAGCTTTGCAGTTGGTGATGGAACGGTGGATGCCATGGTATGTCAAACATGGCATAAGCCTTTGGTCAACCTCCCTCGACACTGTAAGACAGGTTCGACATTCTTTGGTGAACTACATCAGCTTGCATATCGATGACATTGTGTGAGTTCACTCTCTTTGATGATACTGCATACCAGCTTCCTGGCATTTTGCTGTACATCCGCATCTGCTTATACAAGAAACAAAATGACAATTAACATGGCTCTGACATGTATGATATTTTATATGTGACGACACACTTAGCCAAAGTCAATACCTAATATAATTGTTATATTCATAAAAATGTCATATGTTACAAAATTTGCATGCCCACATGTTATATATACATTACTCAGATGTGTTATATTGAACATTTCTACTACCCGGGTAATGTGGGAAACATTCAGCCACACTGAAATTAATATGTGAAAATACTAATTGTACAAAAGAAAAGTATTCACCACTATCTCTAGCCAATACTCTTCATAGAATTGAGTAAACATAGCAATTGCACATGTAACTCTCAGCCACATGGCAAGGACCCTGACTAGTTTAGCCACTTTTTAGGTGTAAAGATACATAGCATTAAATATTTAAAAAGAAGTTATTTTATATCTACTGATTTTGTTTTAAATAAAGTATAATCTAGTTACTTTATTTAATATATTTATTATTTCTAAAGCACAATATCCAACATGATCAAAGTGCTGTACATAATGTTATTATATGTATAAAGTATGTATATTATATCTATTTACAGCATATTTTTGTAACAATTTTGTGTGTGTTATTGGTGAACTCTCTGCAAAAGTAAATTTCCAGATATATGTTTTCATACGACAATTCTTTCAGAATACTGAAAATGTTCCCCATGACATATATCACTAAGCACATGTTTGCTAAAGCTAATGTATTCTCTGTGAAAGGCATAATTTGAAAGCCTAATGAATGTGATTCATGTTTTTGAACTAATTAGTATTTGATATACCATGTGCTAGATGCTCGATGATACGAATATTTATAAAAGTAACTGGGTTTTTTACATTTACCTAACACGTTTTCAACTTTTTCCTGATTTTGTTATTGCTGCTTTGCTTGTTATCTGATGAAATAAATACATATATCAAGTGCAGAGATTGTACCTGTAGTTATACTTATATTGTGCTTGCCATTATTTTTAGTCAATTTCATGAAATAGTTTTGATAAAAAGTTTTTACTTTTTACTTATAAACAATTTAACAAGTACACCCACCCATTAATACAGACCAATAATATATCACATTGAGGGTCAGATTCAGAAATCGTCTTGAGGGCACAAAAACCTCTACTGGCGTTTGAACCAAATTGTGTAGTCTACATTTTTATTGATACCGCATAGCTTCAGCTTCCCCTGTCTCATCTGGAGTGGTGATATCGGAAAATGCCACAACTTATTAGTACATTGTATTATTTAAACTGGGTCATATTTCAAACAATATTGAGGCACATTAGCATTGACCTATTATAAAACGTTTGCAGGCAAATTCCTACAATGTAGGAGGCACATCCATAGGGCCCCAGGCTCCTTGGATTCACAAATGACATACATCTGTACAATTTTTTATAAAAGGTTTGTTGAGAGAGTAAATTAATGTATATTACAACACTCATTTACCTGAGGTGATGAGCTTTTCTGCATGCCCTATGGTGATGATACCTCAAGTTCTGAAAATGTGACACATTTGAATTTTAATTTACTTGAAAAACTTGCAATGTTATGAACGATCACCGCCCAGGCTTCCAAATGCAAGCAATATCTTGTTATTTTATTACATTAATGTTACTAATAACTTAAAATAATATGTATATACCTATTTTTATGTATTAAATTATCATCATTGCTTAATGTATTAAATTATTATTATAACTATAATATTATAATATTGTCATTATGAATAAGTATAACGAAGGCCTAAGTACAACTGTTACAGATCACTTATACTGCATTTACATTATATACCTAGCTACTATTAGTCTAATTAAGCCTAGTTAATCTTACCCTTAGGATATTAACATACTACATACCATGTGACATAAACATTACATAGCTACAGTATTATAATAAATCACTGACATGTCGTAGTCATCTAAGTATAGGCCATAGTCTATGCCTGGCGTAGTCATACTCGTAGCATAGCCATACCTTGGTATTTTGTCGTACCATGGCATTGGCTGAATAAGCGCTAATGTTGAAGGTAAACAATAACATCAATTTAATCAAAACAACAGGAATATCAATGACATATACTCATACGCCTAAATATATATAAGTGATTATAGCTGAGCAATTCGTAATTACTAACCTACCTGGAAGAACATATGTGCGAACGCTGCATGTGGACTGTATAGTCAGTGACAGTTCGCCGGCCCACGGTGTCCGTAGCTTGCAAAGGGCACTGTGACAGTCACTGTTCTGGTGTCATGCTATTCAATGCTTAGTTCCATATTCTTTCCCAATCATGCGTCAATGCTGTCATTGTCTGCTTAATTTGCCGTGTTGGTGGTATATAAAAATCATTTTTGTGCCTAAACTTGCTGTTCCTAAACGTAAACAACTCGACAGGATGAAGGTCAATCTCGCCCCCAAGTCTCGTTCGCGTGAAGACTAAAGCATATTCCGCTCAAATCTCCATTTCCATAGTTAGGTTTCGTACAGAGTTTCGATCGGGTTCGATCGAAACGAAAATCGAAATAGTTCCTATTTATTTTATTAATTTCAGAAAAAAGAAGTAACATGTATGTATAAACCAACTAAGCAATCATTAGGGAGTATTTGATACCTCCGCTTTTTGCGAAATGACTAAAAATCGCTAGGAGCAAACAATTTTTACGGGAATGACTGGAGGGAGCAGCTTTAATCATTATTGTTTGTATATACAAATCTGGTTGGCTTGACTACTGGTACTTTAGTCTTAAATGTAACAGGCTTAGGTAATATTACAGGTAACTCTTGTAACAGAAAATATGCAACATATTTTTTGTTCTAATTCAATACTGATTTTACTTAAGCATAACTGCTCAGGCATGGTATTTTCCATTTCTAGCACAAGTCCTTCACTTTACTTAAATTTTCAGATGATAGAAATTTTGGAAAAACGGTTTGATAAAAATAATAGGCTAGTGCATATACCTTAGTGAAGATGTTTTCCTAAATCGCCAAGTAATATAATGATTACCCAGTAGGTTTCTTCACTTACGTTCCAAATTGCAGACAGTTAATGGATGCTGCGGAGTTGAGTCTGCCGTTGTTCGGCATGCCAAATGCCTGCACACAGTCTGTAGCATAGAATTGCCATGGCTGCCACTCTGACTCTGCTGTGAGCCGCCGCTCTATTGTCACCACTTTTGGCTGAGGACTGTAGAATTGTAGCACAACGTAGAAGACCTGGGAAGATGAAATTAATGTAGGTTTAACAGAAATTAATGATTTATTGTGAGATTACCTGAGCTAAATACATAATACACATTTTCATATTTAAAGACACATTTGTTTCGGGCAATGATGAATTGATTATGATGAAATTTTAATATTTTATTAATTTGATTTGGTCATATAATTATGAATGTAAACATAACATCTTTATTGTCACATTAAAATGACAATGGTACAACTCTTTACTTTGTAAATACAGTAATTTCCATAATAATACGGTTGACATCCTCATTTTCTAAAAAATATTACATCCCAGTAAATAAATTCAAATGTGTAACACTTTTAATCAAACATTCACATTTTTCATTGTTGCATCTGATAAACCAGCCTGCCATGCATGGCCTGTATTATTTGCAGACACATGACACATTGTGTTATTCAATTAGAATATGACAGTATGTAGTTTGCGCTACAATCAGACCATGGATTTGCCAATGACAACTTGGTTACATAGCTTATAATTGGTGAATTGTTTCATGGCTTTATGAATTAATCTGACAAAAGGTTGCTTTAAGATTACCAATAACGGCAAAGCATTAAATGAGAATGTTATAATACTGTAACATCACTGAGTGTACTAACACCCACAACTTTCTAAGTGCTCTTCACCATGGAGGGCAAATAAAAACAACATTCTTATTCTGAGGTTTCCATAAGGGACTCCATAATATGAGCAGCAATATTTTTAGAATAACTTGCATTTTAAATTAATACAACCAAGATCGGCCATGAAAGTTTTATACTCTTCCCCAAATTTGGCATTGACATCTGTGACGTCTTCTATGTGCCAAGTCTATTCGAGGCATCGACAATCATGACCCTCCAAACCGCATGGTTATTCATCGTTCTTAGTCATTCTGTTGCACTCATTCTATACCACGTTGACAGACTATCAATTATTTTTATTCGCTGTCGTCCCCTTGATCTTTTCCTTTCAATCTTTCCAGTTGTTACTATATGTTCTAAGTTTTTCTTTCTCACAGTGTGTCCTATACACATTTATGATACCTAGGTTAAATGGTCGAGCTGTGTCTTCACACCTTTCCTCACCAACCTCAGCATTAAACTTTTTAACTATTACTGTGATTCCCATGATTTACCTTGTATACAATACATTTTTACACAGATTTTGCCAGTTCCAAGATCCTTACAAACTGTCTTGTGCTCCTCACCAGATTTATCTGCGGTCAGTGCATACACTTGTATGATGCTAATGCTGAATTGTTTGCTACTGAATTTCACCAAAATTGTCCAATATCCTAGTAAAGATTTTGCTCTTTCTTCATCCATCTTTCTTTATCCATCTGAATTCCAACCCCTCTTTCATGTTTATCACCTCCTGAGTATATGACTGTAATTATCTGATGTCCATCTAACTTCACACATTTCCAGAAACTTTCCTATCTGGATGCCGATCTGGTGTCACTTGTCACACATGACTGTCCCTACCGAGTGAGGTAGTCTGTCAGAATTATCAGAACAACCATTCATGCGGTTAACGTTATTTTCTTTGGTCTTGTGTGTCATGACTCTCTTGGGAAAGATACAGCAGTGGTTTCTCATTGCCTTCTGCTGGTTTTTTATTTGGTTTACTCCAAAGAACAGTAGTTCGTGCTGAGCTGTGCTCACTGCCATTGTCCATACATCTGGATCTTCCACTGCCAGACCTGAGGGAGCATTCTCTGTTTTGCAACTACTCTGTACACTATCCTTATTAGCATTGGGTATATGATGGCCCTGGTGTACATCACCTTGGACACTATACAACTTGGTATTATAAAATTGTTGTTATATGGGTTTACAGCTATGAACTCTAAAAATAAATATCTATTCTAACTATTGTTAAATTTTATAGAGCATCTTCAGACTGGGACATATATATATATATATATATATATATATATATATATATATATATATATATATATATTAAAAAACAACTCGGGAGTGTTAGCAGTGATCGAGATCACAGGTTACATATCCAATGCATTCTATAGTCTCCGGTTGCCCATATGACTTCCCTAAATTTTTCCAACTGTTCAAATAGTCATTATGAACTTGAAAAACGTATTGATAGCAACCTAATTACAAAGGTCAAGTTAAAGTTAAACAAAGTTTTAATTCAATTTTTGCTATATTGCACGATTGCACGTCTATCTTGCCTTTAACCTGCATGGACACATTGTGGTTGTTCCATAGTCTCTGGCGTAGTCGGCCGAAAGATGCACTATCCTCGGCCATCCTACTCTGTCTTTCATCGTCAATGCATCCATTACTTGATATAGTGCTTCCAAGGTAGGTGAATTCCAGAACAGAGTTCAGCTTGTTTCCATCAACCATGATATCCTCCTCTCGGGTTCTTGTCGAGTTGGTTTGGTACAGCACCTCAGTCTTCTTGATGTTAATTTTCAGGCCGAACTTCTTTGACACATCGGAGAAAGCATCCACTATTTTCTGCATCTCGTCAGCAGAGTGGGCAACCAGTGCACTGTCATATGCGAATAGCAGCTCACTCATCAGTATCCAAGTAGTCTTGGTCTTCGCTCTGAAGTGTGCAACGTTGCATAGGTCAGCTAGGACTGTATGTAGACGCCATCCCCCATGTCTTGGAAAGCCTCGTCGAGCATTGCTGATAGGAAGATGAAGAATAGCGTTGAGGCCTTGACCTTGCTTGACCTCATTTGTAACAATGAACGATTTCGAGACTTCCCCTCCAACACTAACTTTCACCATCATTCCGGTATGTAGAGCCTCGATCGATCATAGTTGTGAATAGTGCTGGTTCGATATTCGATATATCGAAGTATCGCGATACTTGCGAAAGTTCGATACCGATATTTAGTAGTACCACGATACTTCGATATTTTTGGTATCGAATGCCCACTGTTCGATACCTTCGATACTTTCGATAACTAAACTAGGATACCTTCGATACCTTCGATACCTTCGATACCTTCGATATTTTGATACTTGACATCGAGTCCATTCGACGACGTCGATGCGAAGACGCAACATCATCGTTGTTGATGACGACGTTGTTTACGGGAGCTATCACTACAGTGCTTCGCACCCTAAATTGACTTAGGGGTGGTTATTTAAAAATAATAGCAAAAAAATTGAATTGTTTTCTAAATCTTTATTGTAGAGTTAGTCTGTATAATAACTGTTTTCTGTGTGCGATCTTAGCCTAGGTCAGACTTCGCTTAGCCTCGTTATCCAAACCAAGGTTCGTACGTGACGCTCTCGTTTGGTGGCACAACCATGCCATCTTTCTCCCTACTTTACTTACGGTTATGCGCACAAAAACACACATCCTATAGTATTTTTATAGATTGTTTATTGCACACACTAGTATTTATAAAACTAGTTTAATAATAATATTGTTAATATAAATAATTATTCGAGCGCGATGCGGAGGCTTTGTTTATCCGGGTTCCGTTTCGTGGCACTGGTTTGTTGTTTGGTGGCGCCACCATTTACTGTACCACCACACCCAAGACGAATGACAACAAATCGCAACGTTCATCGCTAATTTTGCACCTTTCCAACAAAGAGTGTCTGCTATGCTAGAAACGTCTCAAAGATAGCGGGGGAAATACATTGAATTTGATGAAACATGTCACCAATCAAGAAGCTATCAAAACGTGATGATCAACTTTCATCGTATGGCATGTCGACGTCGTCGACGTTGACGTTGTGGACAACATCGCATTTCCATTGACTCGAGAACGTGTTCTATCGAAATATTTGACAATGAGCAAGCAGTGGACATCAAGTTATAGTCGAAGCAAATCGCCATCGGTTGCCGAATCTACTAAGTAACTGCGTCCACAGCGTCAAGAAGTGACATATACGACGTGACCGATTAAGGATGACGATTCGCTTACTGCATCTACTGTCACTGTGACACTGGCACTGGCCAGACAGGTTCACCACTGGCAGAGTCAGAGTCAGAGGTAGAGGAAGAAACTGACATGTTCTTGAAAACAGTTGCAAAAACATTATGGGGCTTGTTATGTGTACTTGATAACGTGGTAATTTAAGTTTTATATTAAAAAAATATTTGTGTGAACTGGGAACTACAATTGTAATTTTAAATAATATTTTTTCTATTATTAATTAGTGTTATTTTATTGTAATCATCTATACAGTTTTGATGCTAAATCACAATTATGTTTACGATACAATTAATAATAAAAAGTTATAACAGGGAGTGTTCAGCTGTGTTGGCAGTGACATTATTATAAGTGATCGGTGTTTTTATATAATAATAACATATTATTTGTATGTTTCATTTGTTTCAGCTGTATTTGTTGATGGTCATTTTAGGAGACACATTGACTTGAAATTAAGCTGTTATATTAAAGTGTATTTACAAACAGTTGGGGTGAAGTACTGTTATTAATTAAAAATAATTCAGTGCAATTCATTAATTTATTTGTCACTAGGTATTTTATTGCAGTTGTTTTTATTGTTTTAATATTATATTACAGTTACCTTTTAGTTTTACAACAGTAACCAATTATATTGAATCTGTTGTTTGTGTACTTACATAAATTGAAAATTGCATATTAATCATTGTTTGCATGATTAAAAAATTATCACATATTTCCCTACAAGTGAAAAATTGTGTTTCTGTGGCATTAGTCTAAGTGGATAGTAGTGTGTTTCTTTGGAGATCTCTACTGTACTGAATTACACTTATTAGATAAATTTCGAGTATCGACTAAAAATCTGGTATCGATTGATGTCGAAGAATTCTGGTATTGAACCAGTAATATATCGATCAGTATCGAATAATTCTGGTATTGAACCAGTAATATATCGATCGGTATCGAAGAATTCTGATATCCTGCTGTAGAAAAAGAGATTCCTCTATAGTTCCCAAAGTCTGTTCGATCACCTTTCTTGTAGATGGCTACAATGCTAGCATCCTTCCATGTTTGTGGTACATAACCCACCTCCCAGGCATTGGTGATTAGTTGGTGCAGTCTGCTGAACAGATTGTCTCCTCCATGCTTCCATACTTCAGCAGGAATTCCATCTCCCCCAGGTGCTTTGCCATCTTTCAGGCCGGCGATTGCTCTAGCCATCTCATTCATGGTTGGAATCTCATCTTGCTGTCAGAGAAGGTCTCCATTCCATCTGTTGATTTCAAATGAACAGGTCTCTTCTTCTTGGGTCCCCACACTTCCTTCAGTCCACTGTAGAAGCCCTTCGTGTCCTTTCTGTCAGCAGCTCTGCAGCTCCACTCCCTTCCTTTCCCACCAGTCTGGCTTCTGTGCACGGGTAAGTTTTTGTAACAGTCTGCAGGCATCTTTTTATGCTGCAGTGGTGGATCTAGTGCTCCTTGTTTGCAACACTCTCTGGTGGGCTTGGTCTCTTCTGCTCATAAGAGTCTGGAGGTCCTGGTCATTGGGGTTGAACCAGTCCTGGTGTTTTCTGTCTGGCTTGCCAAGATATATCTTGGCTGTGTTGTATACGACCTGCTGCAGAGCTGCCCGTTCCTCATCTGGTGTTGAGCTTTCCATCTCCTCCCATTGGGCGAGAGCACTGCCCATCACCTGCTCAAAACTCTCCCAATGGCTGATGGTATATTTAGTTTTGTTATATTGAGCTTGCTTGTTGTGCTTTTGTCGTATTCTGAAAGCCACTTTTGACCTCAGCATCTGGTGGTCTCTCCAGCAGTTAACTCCACGCATGGCTTGGGTACTGTGGATATCTATCTTATCCCAACACCTCATGATGATGAAGTCGATCATAAGCCAGTGTCCGGAACGAGAATGCATCCAAGTGGTCTTGAGTTCAACCTTCTGCTTGAACATGTGTTCATCACTATCAGTTCGAACTCAGAGCACAGAGCCAGTAGAAGCTCGCAATTGGAGTTGCATATCCCAATCCCATGTTTGCCCATGACCAAGGGCTACTTGTCATTTTCTCTTCCTATCCTCGCATTGAAGTCTCCTATCAGCAGTATCTTATATGTACGAGGGATGCCACTGAGCAAACTTGCCAGATGGTTGTAGAAGGCCTCCTTGTTTTCATCTGGGTTTGTCATTGTTGGAGCGACACGCTGATAATTGTAGCAAAGTTGTCCTTGCTCAGAGGTAATCTCATCGTCATGATTCTGTCACTTACTGGACATGGAATTTCTGTAAGCTTTGTGACGATATGGGAGCCTGCTGTGCTTTGCTCGGTTTATGGAGCGAGAGATAGCAAGAAAAACAGAAACAAATGTTGGTGGAAAATGGCAATGCCCTTTAATTACACGAGTAAAGAGAAGGCATATACAGTCGCGCCTCGTTATAACGCGACTCACTGTAACGCGACTGGCTATAACGCGAATCGGCTATAACGCGGTCGGTCGCGGACCCCGAATTTCTGCCGCCGGGGGGGAAATGGACGCTACAGCCAACAATAATGCTGTAATTAACTGTCACTTATTTTTTATGAAGTCCTCATGTTTGTCTTGTATAGGTGTATCTAGAAACAATTTAATGATATTAAGAAATTTAGTACACAGAAGTACAACTGCGTTGCTGAGTTCGTTGTTTGTTGTGCCCCTGGCTTCTGCTTTGCCGTCTGCCGTCGGCACCAATCCAATCGTTTTTCAAACCGATCTATAGTGTAACCAGCGCTTCGTTTGTGTGGTAATTTTTGTAAGTGTTTGTTTAAAACGTTACCAATTCCTTTGATTGCATTTAGTTAACTTTAGGCACAGTAAAATTCGCCGGCTTGTAAATGGCAATTAAATTGCTTACGAATCGGGCAGTGACGAACAATAATTTTGATACTGAAACGGCAGGCTAACAGTAATGTTATGTTTTCTTCATTACGTCTACGAAAAAACATTTACTTGTGCGCAAATATACGAATTCGTCAACTGCGAATGAACCGCAGTAGCCTCGAACCACCGTGAATTGCATTATAAATTGGCACGTAAATGTACGATCTGAATTTATATTTTGGGATTGATTGAAAGATGAAATCAAGCAAATAGTGAGTATAAGTGAGTATAAGTATTAATATTTGACCGACTTCGGCAACATGTCAATTCATTTGTGCGTTTCGGCTGCTGAGTTCAAGGTTATGTTAGACCGCGACAGCAGTAGTGTTATCGCTCCGTCTCGGTTCATATCGTTTTCAAAACTGTACACCATTCGCAAGATTTACTCAGTTCAACATTCCACAGTGTATATTATTTTAACGTAATACACATTTACATTGGTTTCAATGTCAGTTAGTTTGATAAATCACGCATAAACCGCGCAACCAGCACACTGACTTCGGTTGCTGTTGTGGCGTTTTGGGGGTGGTGGCGTCCCTGGCGGAATTTAATTTATAACGCGCCTCGTTTATAACGCGGTTCGATTTCGTGGATCCCAACTACCGCGTTATAGTATACAAGACTACAAGCATTGCTGTTGGCCTAGATAAATAAAGCAAATCCCCTTAACAAATAGATGTCATGTTTGTCAATGGGGATTGCACGAGAAATTATCTAAGCAAAATAAATGTGGGGGCCAGAAACCACCTAACAACCCCATTTTGCCACTGGAAGAGACAGACTCGTTCACATACCTGGGCAGTACAATCAACCAAAATGTAGGCACAGAAGAAGACTTCAAAGCAATGGTACAGAAACCAAGAGTTGCATTCATCATGTTGAAAAAAAATTGGAGAGCAAAACAAATCAAAATTAACTCAAACTGAGAATATTCAATGCACATGTCAAGGCAGTTTTACTCTATGGATCAGAGACATGACAAATTACACAGAAGACACTAAAAAGAATACAGACTTTCATCAACAAATACCTATGCAGAATCGTCACCTGAAGTGGACAGATAAGGTATCCAACACTACGCTCTGGAAAATGACCAAGCAACTACCCATAGAAAATGAACTAAAGAAGAGAAAATGGAGGTGGATAGGATACGCACTTAGGAAACCTCCAGACACCATCACCCATCAAGTCATCACATGGAACCCCTCAGGGAAGAGACAAAGAGATAGGCCACGAAACACCTGGCAAAGAGATACAGAGAGGGAAACAAAAGAGATGGGTTACATCAGGAGAGAGATGGAGAGGATGGCCACAGACAGAGAAAACAGTGGTCGATGGCCTATGCTCCCAGCGAGCAAACAGGCATAAGTAAGTAAGTAAGTAGTTAAAATCCTAAACTTAACCAGACAATCATTCAGTGGTTAACAATAATTTCAGCGCCCCACCAGATCTAGTGTTCAGATGTAGGTACACACCTCTGCCCCTGGAACAGTACACCACTGAACAATTTGACCTAATGTTTGGCCTGCATTTCGAAATGAATGTTGTTACACTGAAACTTCCAATACTTACACACTGTACTTCATGGAACAGCTGCAGAAAGGCACTGCAAATAACTGTTCATCATAAACTGATTTAAAGTTAAGTTTCTGAAAGTTTTGTGTTGTGATGGAGACTCATACAAAATAAGTTTTCTCACCTCAAACTGGTCGCCAAGGTCGACCTCCATTGTGACATCACTGAGGAAGGCTGACACCCACATGCTGTTACTGTCGCCATCGTTGAGGTAAGCCAGAGGGTGTGAATCATTGTGTAGACGCAATATCTCGTCTCCAATGTTGTCAGCTACCCCATTGCTGATACACAAGTGGGTAGAAAGAGGCTTCACCCTTGGGTGCGTAGGTGGGCAGCGACAGGAGGACTGAATCGCCACCTTGGGAAACTCTCCCGTATAAACTTCCATTATCTCCCTGTAACAGCCAATGGCAGCACGAAGACACTAAGGCAGTGTGGAGTAGCAGTCACGGGTAACAGACTAACAGTATAGTGTTGCAGTGTGGAATGACAGTTATGGGTGGCAGTTATTGTAGAAAAAGTATTCATGGGTGGCAATAAAGGGTTTGCACTCATGGGGTAGTTACTCTTGAGTGGCAGTGTATGATGACAATCAAAGAGTGGCAGTGTGGATTTGGGTTTTCACTCATGGGGTGATACCGTGATAGTAATGGATGGCAATCATGGTGTGGCAGTCACTGGTGGCAGTTACATGGTGGCAGTCATGGGATGGCAATGTAGGATACATTCATGAAGTGGGAATCATGGTGTGACAGTCATGGATGGCAGTCATCGGATGGCAATATGGGGTGGCAGCAAATGTTGACAGTAAAGGGGTGACAATGTGGGTGGCAGTCATGGAATGACAGTAATGGAGTGACATTCATATGGTGGCAGTCTTGGGGTGGCAGTCATGTGTGGAAGTCATGGGTTGCAGTCATTAGCTGGCAGTGAGGAGTTGCATTCATGAGTAGGTCAGTAATAGGGTGGCAGTTCAAGGTTGGAAGTTTTGGAGTGGCTTTTGGTGGCAGTCATGGGTAATAGCTCATGGGGTGCCAGTGCTGGGTGGCAGTCATTGGTGGCAGTCATATGGTAAGGGGTCGTGGAGTTGTGATCAAGGACAATGATAAAGGTTATAAGATTGTAGTCATGGCAGTCATGGGGTTATGATCATGGTGTGGTATTCATGGACTGGGATGAAGGGGTAGGAGTCATGAAGCATGATGGGGAAGTGCAGGACGTAAAGAAAGTTGTGATGTGTATCAAAGGATTAGTACTATATATGTGACCAACCACAGTGATCTGGGCATTAAGTCTATTCTGGAACAGCCAAAAATGGCTGTTTTTACAAATAAAATAAGGATTTGTTCCACGCTTATTGCCAGAGCAATGCTGGCAATAGTCTAAGCAGCGCGTCCTGACTATTACCAGAGCTGCTCCGGCAATAAGGGCGGAAAAAATTATTATTGCCAGAGCAGAAGCGGATTGATGGTGAGGTGCATGCGCGTCCGGTTGGCAATTTATTTAGCAAACACATGTCGACATAGTAATTATTTCAGATACATATGACGCCCTGATATAGTTTTTGACTGATTTAGGCAATCGTGGCGGGGAATCTGCAATAAGATCGATCCTCAGAGCTGCTCTGGCAATAATGGCAGGAAAAAACCTTATTGCCAAAGCAGAAGTGGAAGTGTGAAGATGTGCATGCACATCCGGTTAGCGATATTTTTAGCGAACGCACATCGACATAGTAATTACCCGGGTACTTCAGATAAATATGACGCTCTGATATTATTTTATTTCTTGATTTGTACTACCAACAGCATTTCAAAGAAGACCAATGCAGCCACTGCATATATGCATATATATATATATATATATATATATATATATATATATATATATATAATATATATATATACATATACATATACATATACATATACATATACATATACATATACATATACATATACATATACATATACATATATATTGGCACTGACCAAATATTTTTGTACTTTTTCTTAAGTAGTGTTGTGGAGCGGTACTTTTACTTAAGTAGTTTCTTTTGGGGGTACTTTTACTTAAGTATTTTTGGGAGGTTACTTTTACTTTTACTTAGTTACTTTTCTGGAGTACTTGTTACAGCACTGATAAGTAATTTAAAACAGAACTGTGAAATGGGGGTCAGTGGTTCCTGTTAAGACTAAAAAGTCGCTATCACAGGAGCCACTCATAGTAATTATACATAAAATTATAGTTAACCTCTCAATATACGAATGTATAGTATATTTTACTTTATTTTTTTACGATTTTTTATCTCTTAATAGTTAAATCTATCTCTGACGCATGTGTACATGCTTCTCTGTAGAAATAATTAAGTAACAATAAAAAATACATATAACATTTCTTTGCATCTATCCATATATGTGCATATTAAAATTCTTATGACTGTGTATTTAACTGACATATGTAACAATCAGATATTGTATATGCATTTTGATGTATTTGTAAGAGATAATTGTTTAAGTAATACCCAAACCCACGTAAACTGTGAGTAAAAATGTATCCAAAACTAATTCTGGAGTATCATTTATAATGTGAGGCAAATTGAGTTTAAGGCAGTTTTTGGCAAATTCATGTCTTGTCATAGATGTGTGTATATTTGTAGCTTTGCGGGTATCATAACCATGTATATTATAATTGGGGATAACTTCCAATTTAATAAGAAAACTGGCAAATTACCATGCCTATATTTATAGAAAAATTCCTGCAATTTTATTTGATTATCTATTTTCAATATTGGAAGTGTTTTAAAAAGTGGTTCTGTATGTGAATTGTACCTGTTCAATGTTATTATTCGAACTGCCTTTTTTTAAATTATCAATATTCAACTACCTTTATATCCCCAAACCATAATACAATAATTAATATGTGATAGGATTAGGGAATTGTTTAGAAGTGTTTTTATGTCTAGAGGTATTACATGCTTTAGTTTGTTTAAAACGCCTGTATTTTGGGAACATTTATTTGCAATTTTATTTACATGGTTTTTCCATGTAAGATTTGTGTCCAGAATTAATCCTAGAAAATTTAATTCATCCACTTGTTCGATATTTATATTATCGATTTTACGAGTAAGAGTTTGCATTTCTTTGAAAAATCATATATTTAGATTTTTGTTTTGTTTAAGGACAATCTATTTATATTTAGCCATTCTATAACTTTACTAAGTTCATAACTTATTAAGGATTCTAAGCTCTTGTTTTTATGCTGTGTGCTATCAGTAAATTGATTTAATGTACTCGAGAGTGTTGTATCATCTGCATACATAATGAAGTTAAAATATATTACTGACTAGTGGGAAATCATTAATATAAATAGTAAACAATAAAGGTCCTAAAATTGATCCTTGTGGAACTCCAGTTTTTACTGGAAGAGTTTCTGATTGCATTTCATCAAATTCAACATACTGTCGTCGATTGCTTAAATAACTTTCAAATAAAAGTAGAGTTGAACCATCCAGTCCATTTTGTAGAGCTTCGGACTCTCGACTACGAGAACACTGGTTTGAACACTGTGCTGCGGTATTAAAACCTTGGGCAATTTTTTTCACTCTACATTGCTCCAGTTCACTCAGCTGTATAAATGAGTACCTGGCTATAGACAGTGGTGGATATGTGTACGAGTAGCCTACACGCATTAATTGTAGCATATGGCTGGATGCTTCCCAGAGAAGCTAAGATGGTGTCTGAGTGAACAGGTCTGTCAGGGAAGTAAAGTGTAAAGCGCTTTCAACGGTCCTGAGGACTGGATACTGCGCTATATAAGAATGGTCAATGGTATCAAAGGACTTTGAAAGTCAAGAAATATATGAATTGGCACCTCATTTTTGTCTTGTGATTTATAATTTTGTCTACTAATTCAGGCGCAGCATACTCAGTGCAGTGTTTTGGTCTAAAACCATACTGGTTATCGAAAAAATAGTCTAGCTTCATTAAAATATGAAGATAACTCGGTAAAGATAATTTTCTCTAGTACCTTTAATGTCATTGGTAATAGAGAGATTTTTTAATAATATAGGATCACCCTTTTTAAAAATTGGAATGAATTTGGCAATTTTTAGTTTATCTTGGAAAATTCCCATATTTAGCACTTGATTTATTACCATAGTCAATGATTTTATGATTGCAGGTTCAATTTGTTTTTTAATTGAAGAGATGCCACCGAATCCACAACCATGTTTTGTGGGTAAATTATTTTCTTTTTCTTCATCGACATTTTTTATTTTTAAAGTTGAGTGTATTTGTCTATTTAGGTAATAACTAAAATCTTTGGTGCCTTCATACTTTATATCATTTACAATAGTCTTAGCTATATTTGTGAAATAGTTATTAAATGTATCAAAAAAATTTTGTTTGTCTGACATTTGATTGCCATTTTCTTCAAAATGAATTTTTTTGACATACATTCATTTGTTGTTTTCCAGATATAGTATACAGTAAAAGTGAAAAACGAGATTCAAAATAAATTTGCTTAGCTGCCCGAATGTTTTTCTTTAATATTGTGTTATATGTTTTTAGATTAATTTTAATAGTTTCATAATTATTTGAACTGTGATCTGTTAATTTTAATTGTTTGTACATTTTGTCTCGATATCTGATTAATGTTAACAGACCATGGGTGATCCGAGTTCATTTCTTATGTTTTTATCTATTCAATTTTACTAACTTGTTTGGCATATGTATAGTTTTAGCACATGTATTTTTTATATTAGCACATGTATTTTTTTAATTATATCATAATTACAATTTGGGTCAGCAATTGGATTTTTATTTAGTTTTCTAATATTGATTTATGAAGTCTACAAAATAAATTATCTATCAGGGTTCCAGTTGTTCTAGTAAATCTAATGGGTAGGGTTATTTGAGGGTACAGACTATGCGATATTATCGTGTCGAAGAAGCTACTAAACATGTCATTTTCATTAGGTTTAAGTACGTTAATATTAAAGTCCCTATCCAATCTCGATATATTTGGTGAAAATTCATCTATAAATACGTCTAAGTCTTCATTTCGTGTTCTCGGAGAGCGATATACATATTTCCAATAGTAAATGTCTTAGATAAAGTATTACCCTGTACTTTAACTATCAATCCTTCCCAGTGTTCATAGGTATTGAGATTAAATGTTACTTTTTATTTATACTGATCATATACATATATTATCAGCCCTCCTTTGCTGGTACATGTTTTACCCTGTGATATACAGTCATAGCCTAGTAAATGAAATGGCGATATATCCTCACTTTCATCTTTCCATGTCTCTTGACTAAAACTTAAAGTTTACAGTATTTAGTTCTTCTATGAATGCCTCAAGTTCAGAAAACTTGGCATTTACAGACTGGATATTTGTACCTAAAATACTAGGAGTTTTTATTTTCCTTAGCTAACTTACTAAACTGGTCAAACTGAACCCACATCTGTAAAGTTCGTCTCGGTGATGTAATGAAAATCATGAATGAATGGTGTGTCCTCATTGTCAAGCGAGTGTGAATAAGGTTGATTGAAGCGGTTGTTGTATTTATTTAGCCATGCAGCTGTATACAAATAACAATAGTAGCTATTATAGTAGTTGATATTAATGCATATTAAATTAGGGTTATCAATGACATATTAGATAATTAATATTAATCAGACAATTTAGCATCATTGGATTATTTTCTAGTGTTATGGTCTTACAATTAATAAGCCATCTGTCTCACCGTGGTTGTTCATTACATCACAGCGATTATGCTGATAAACTACTTTTCTCGACAAAACATTTGCTTTTGTTTTAGCTATATTGTGGTTATTGTATTGTGAAAGTAAAAATAATTTCTAAAAGTATTTTAAATATTTCTCACTGTATTTGTATGTAAATAATTTTGCATTTCAAATTTGTGTTTGAATCCATCTAGAGTATTTGCAATTGTGTTTCATTACTTTTCAATATCTGCATAATTGTACTGATGTTTATTAGGAGCAGCTTCTGAAGTAGGGAGAATGTGACCGTTACTCCCCCATTTCCATGCAGTTGATTTTCCTATTGGCGGCATGTTAACGTTTTGTCAGATTATTATAAGGAAACTGTATCTAAGAAAATGCTTAAATGTGTACAGTCACTGCAATCATGTCACTTACAAGGGCATCAAATTTCTTCAAAAAACACCACCTCTGGCTCTCCTAAAATGCAAGCAATGTGAGTTGCCCATCAATATTGCCAAAATTTACCACGTTTTTTCAGCATCCACAGGGTCACATAAAATGGCTAAAATCAATTTCAAGCGTATGATATGTAGATCCAAAACAGATAACAATCTAAATTTTACAATTGCCCAACTTTATATCCAGCTTGCTGTGGCAGTTTACATATAAAACCATAGACTGTGCTACTTCATATTATGCTGTGTGATTTGGTGATCATCAGTTTCAGAAGGCAAGTACATGAATTAATAAAATAATAATATATATATATATATATATATATATATACTCATCCTTAATTTAATATTCCTATTCTGAATTATATATTACACAGGGTTCAAAGAATACATTGTAGATATGTTATGGATATGTCTCCTGCATAAAATGCATATTAAAGTGAGGGTGTCTGTGCCTACATATTAAAGTCAGGGTGTCTGAGCCTACATATTAAAGTGAGGTCCATGTCTGCACCTACATATTAAAATGAGGTCCATGTATGTGCCTACATATTAAAGTGAGGGTAGGGTGTCTGAGCCTACATATTAAAGTGAGGTCCATGTCTGCACCTACATATTAAAATGAGGTCCATGTCTGCGTCTACATATTAAAGTGAGGGTGTCTGCGTCTACATATTAAAGTGAGGGTGTCTGCGTCTACATATTAAAGTGAGGGTGTCTGCGCCTACCGGGGTACATATGAAAGTGAGGGTGTCAGCGCCTACATATTAAAGTCAGGGTGTCTGCACCTACACATTAAAGTGACGGTGTCTGCGCCTACATATTAAAGTGAGGGTGTCTGCGCCTACATATTAAAGTGAGGGTGTCTGCGTCTACATATTAAAGTGAGGGTGTCTGTGCCTACATATTAAAGTGAGGTCCATGTCTGCACCTACATATTAAAATGAGGTCCATGTATGTGCCTACATATTAAAGTGAGGGTGTCTGCGCCTACATATTAAAGTGAGGGTGTCAGCGCCTACATATTATAGTAAGGGTGCTTGCGCCTACATATTAAAGTGAGGATGTCTGTGTCTACATATTAAAGTGAGGGTGTCTGTGTCTACATATTAAAGTGAGGATGTCTGCGCCTACATATTAAAGTGAGGGTGTCTGCGCCTACATATTAAAGTGAGGATGTCTGCATCTACATATTAAAGTGAGGGTGTCTGCGTCTACATATTAAAGTGAGGGTGTCTGCGTCTACATATTAAAGTGAGGGTGTCTGCGTCTACATATGAAAGTGAGGGTGTCAGCGCCTACATATTAAAGTCAGGGTGTCTGCACCTACAATTAAAGTGACGGTGTCTGCGCCTACATATTAAAGTGAGGGTGTCTGCGCCTACATATTAAAGTGAGGGTGTCTGCGTCTACATATTAAAGTGAGGGTGTCTGTGCCTACATATTAAAGTGAGGATGTCTGCCCTACATATTAAATGAGGATGTATGTGCCTACATATTAAAGTGGGGGGGTGTCTGAGCCTACATATTAAAGTGAGGATGTCTGCACCTACATATTAAAATGAGGATGTCTGCGTCTACATATTAAAGTGAGGGTGTCTGCGTCTACATATTAAAGTGAGGGTGTCTGCGTCTACATATTAAAGTGAGGGTGTCTGCGCCTACATATTAAAGTGAGGGTGTCAGCGCCTACATATTAAAGTCAGGGTGTCTGCACCTACACATTAAAGTGACGGTGTCTGCGCCTACATATTAAAGTGAGGGTGTCTGCGCCTACATATTAAAGTGAGGGTGTCTGCGTCTACATATTAAAGTGAGGGTGTCTGTGCCTACATATTAAAGTGAGGTCCATGTCTGCACCTACATATTAAAATGAGGTCCATGTCTGCGTCTACATATTAAAGTGAGGGTGTCTGCGCCTACATATTAAAGTGAGGGTGTCAGCGCCTACATATTATAGTAAGGGTGCTTGCGCCTACATATTAAAGTGAGGATGTCTGTGTCTACATATTAAAGTGAGGGTGTCTGTGTCTACATATTAAAGTGAGGATGTCTGCGCCTACATATTAAAGTGAGGGTGTCTGCGCCTACATATTAAAGTGAGGATGTCTGCATCTACATATTAAAGTGAGGGTGTCTGCGTCTACATATTAAAGTGAGGGTGTCTGTGTCTACATATTAAAGTGAGGGTGTCTGCGTCTACATATTAAAGTGAGGGTGTCTGCGCCTACATATTAAAGTGAGGATGTCTGCGTCTACATATTAAAGTGAGGGTGTCTGCGTCTACATATTAAAGTGAGGGTGTCTGTGTCTACATATTAAAGTGAGGATGTCTGCGTCTACATATTAAAGTGAGGGTGTCTGCGTCTACATATTAAAGTGAGGGTGTCTGCGCCTACATATTAAAGTGAGGATGTCTGCGTCTACATATTAAAGTGAGGATGTCTGTGTCTACATATTAAAGTGAGGGTGTCTGCGCCTACATATTAAAGCGAGGGTGTCTGCGCCTACATATTAAAGTGAGGGTGTCTGCGCCTACATATTAAAGTGAGGGTGTCTGCGCCTACATATTAAAGTGAGGGTGTCTGCGTCTACATATTAAAGTGAGGGTGTCTGCGCCTACATATTAAAGTGAGGGTGTTTGCGCCTACATGTTAAAGTGAGGGTGTCTACGCCTACATGTTAAAGTGAGTGTGCCTACATTTATTTGTTTATTTAAAATGATTTTCTTATGGCCATAATAGACATGTCAAAGGTGTATTACCTATCAAATCGTGTTTAGTTACTTTATTATGCTCATAAAAATGCTCCGCAAATTGAAAGTTTCCATTGCACATCATGTTCAAATGGTAAACATCTAGTTTCAAAAGAAGTGGTTTATCAGGTGCACCTTCTGAACCACAGTGCACTTTGATGTTCAACGTTATCAGCAGACTTTCTGTGATGTGACAAAGAACTGCCCCAACCATTTGCATGTAAAGGCGCTGAGACTCCCTTTAATGCATGGGATGCACTTAGAGTATAAATACACATATTTGGTTATATTATTAGCACTTATTTTCCAATATATGCAAAATAATTAATATTTTACTTGATAATAGGTATATACACTGTATTTGGATTTGTCATGTCTTGGCTTAGAACCAGTTAGGGAAATTAGTGCATTACCACATATCGTAATGCTGACAACAGTCAAAAAGACACAATTTTATAACACTTACCGATTTGTTAAAGTATCTTTGTAAAATCTTAAATCTTGCAGCCTGCCTTGAAACTGGTCTTCACCTATTGCATAAAATAGTGCTGTGAATATGCAAGCATGCATACAATGCAGATACATATGCACAATTGTGTTTGTAAGTTCTGCGTTATTTGTGTTGGTGTAGAAGTGTGTGTGTGTGCGTGCGTGCGTGCGTGTGTGCGTGCGTGAGTGCGTGCGTGCGTACATGCGTGTGTGCGTGTTAGTGTGCATGTGTGCATGCGTGTGTGCATGCGGGTGTGTGTGCATGCATGCGTGTGTTGTACATTATTTGTGTGTATGTATGTGTGGGTGTGTTAATGTTGTTTGATATTTATGTTTGGTCTATGTGGTTGTGTGAGTATATTAGTGTATGGGTATGTGTGGGAGTGTATTTTGTCTGGTATCTGTGTACACGCATGAATTAAAAAGGAAAAGATGGTATATACACGGACCAAGCAAGTGGGGATGTGTGAGTATTGTACAGTATTTCTGTAGTGTGTGGGGGTTGTGGGGGTGATGGGGGTTTCGAAGGAGGATGGGTGGATGTGATTGTGGTTGGATATTTGTTTTTGCAGGTATGCATTGGGTGCTCTAGAGAATGCATTACATAGCACAACCAAATAATAACATATGCAACATTGAAAAATATATGTATGGGTACAAAGAAGCTATTGTTGTTGTTAGCATTACACTACCAGTCATTTGTAATACTTCACATAGCTGAATCTTCAGCTAAAGTAGTAATGAATAGAACATTTGACCAATGTGTTGTACTTGCCATCTAGTGACTGTCCAAGCTTGAAGGTGCCACTGCTGTCCCGTATTGCCCCTTCAAGATCCTTCGTGCCACTCGCCACATAACCTGGACCAGTGCCATTAACGAAGTAACTCACTGACGTGTCATACACCTGTAAACCATGAATAGCCACACTTTTTATTAGTTCGTCCTTTGATGTTTGCTGACAGAGATTAAAAATTGAATGGCAATTAACAAAGCATGACTTTTCAAGTTTGATTGAAAGTCAAAAAAGTGAATCGATGACTGCCGGGCTAGACTGACGCGCACGAGGGGCGGGCAAACTCTGGCACATTTGACTGCAACACGAACAGATACAGAAGCTATGTGAATTGGTGAGTTATTGGAGGTGATGCCAGGCAGATAATTTGAGCTATTGAGTTGTTTTTGCTGCACTGTTGATGCGATTTTGGAACATTTCGGTTGCTGACTGAGCGATAGTACAGTATCCTCAGGCTAGACAGTCAGCGGACCATCCAACCGTAACGGGCCAAGTTGCGTAAGCCATCTGCAGTACGTGAACTGCCGCACAATGCTGAGTGGAAATCTTAGAGATTGTGATATTGATAATTTAACCGTAACGCTAAACCACGAATTAAAAAATATATACAATTGGCTGTGTGCAAACAAACTGTGTTTGAATGTTAAGAAGACACAATATCGTATCTTTAGTCCTAAAAATAGTAACTATGAAGTAAAAGGTAGTGTTAAAATAAACAATGAAGTTATTAACCAGATTGGCAAGTATAACAAAGATGAATCCGTAAAATTCCTAGGAATATATATAGATAAACACTTAACATGGAAAGAACACATTAATATTATCAGCTTGAAAATATCTCGAGCCATTTTTGCAATAAATAGGGTGAAACATATCTTACCACATAAATCACTAAAATCATTATATTATACTCTAATTCACAGTCATATAACATATGGTATACAGGCTTGGGGTAACGGAAACACAAAGAAACTAGACATTTTACAAAAACGTGCATTAAGAATAATTAATAAAAAAAGGATATGAGTCATACGGACCCCTTATTTAAGTCTGCAAAAATACTGAAAATCATAGATGTATTTAAACTGCAGGCTTCGTTATTTATGTATGATTTAGAACATGATTTATTACCTAAATCGTTCAGAAATTTTGTAATGAAAAAAATGTTGATACAGATAAAAGAATAACCAGACAAATCAAGCTTCTTGTTCATGAGAAACCCAGAACTAATTTTTCTTTGAAGCTACCTAAACATAATTTTACAAGAATATGGAACAAAATTGATAAACAAATAAGAAATGTTAATCACTGGTTGAAGTTTAAACAAATGTTACATGTTTTCTACTTAGACACTTACAAAAGTCTAGTAATATGTTTAAACCCTAGATGTCAAGAATGCAATTAAGTTGCTACATACCATAGTGTTTTATTTCATAGTTATTACATGCACAAGTCATGCTAAATCTTGTTTGGATTCATACATGCTTATCCATGCTTATTACAAAAACATACTTATACTAATTTATATTGTAATTGGTTCAAGAATCTCAGATATCACCAGAAACAGTGACAAACTGCATACTTGATATATTTATTGTATTAGTACAGTCTTCGTGATGTCTAACAATATGTGTAATTTTACTTTGATAATTCTCCTCTTGTATTGTGTTGTAATACTACAAACGTGTATTGTATATCTATAGTAATGATGGTTACTTTTTAATGATGATGGTGTCACTGGAAGACGGCTTTTCCATGCAGTGCAACATGCTGAAAATTTATTATTATGCTTATGTTTGTTTTTGTACATGCTGTGTTGCGAATAAAGTTACTCTTACTCTTCTGAATGTCAGTAATAAATCCTGGTCATTTCCAGTTTATCTGGTGTAATCATCACCTTGTGTAAAGCTCAGTATAAAATCAAATTTCTAACATCCATTTGTATCATACAAAATCAGGAGGAAATCATGGGATCAACAGGGCAGCTTGTAGAAAGAAAATTACCAGCCGACAGGAAAAGTCAGATGAAGCATTAACTCCAGTGAACATTCCTGTTTATGATCCTGTCAATATTAAGAATGCTACTAGTTTTGACCTCAGAAAGCTGCAGTCTAGGCCAGGCCGGACCGGGCCCGGACCGGGCATTCAATGTAACTGATTGATATACCACAATCTCATAGCCCATGGGCTTCGATTGTAACCAAAAGGTCGTGGGAGAATGACAATTAAATGTTTACAAGCTTTGTTATTATTGCCCGAGGTAGTATGAAAGAATTAAGAATGTTTTCCCTATATCTCCACTTACCCGGTAGTCAGTATGTTACACCTACACTTTCATCATGGGATGTACATGTCATTTTTAATGACAATTTTAATTTCAGAGAACGACTTTCACAGATTTGTCAAACATGTTATTATCACATTCATGATATACAGCATATTCAGCTATTTGTTCTGTTGCAAATATTATTGCCACAGTGCTTCCTCTTAGTACTAAACCCATTGAAACTTTTATACTATTAAGCCATCATATAAAAGCATGCCTTTATAAAAAGGTAAAGCTAAGTTCTTATATAGTGCAATATCCAATCCTCAAGATTGCTCAAAGCACTATCACACACTGTTCAATCGAACACTATCTTGACTTCTCCGGGAACCATTCAGCCTCATGGCATTTAAAGCACACAGACTACTCGTACACAAATATTCACCAGGTACTTATTCATACAGCTGAGTGAACTGGAGCAATGTCGAGTGAAAAAAAATGAGCATGGTTTTACATGGCAGCACAGAATTCAAACCTGGCTGGTTTTAGTTGAGAGTCCGATGCTCTATCCTTGAGCTACAGCACTGCTCACTAATTCTATTTATGATTTAGCTCCCTGGCATATCAATCCATCTGTTGACAACAGGAATTTGGGCTTACAGTTTCCAATTTCTGGCTTTAGTTTCAATCCAGTTGACCCCTGTTGATATATGCATAACCCAACCTTTCATAAAAAAAAGGACGATCCTAATACCTTAGTCTATTAATATGACAATCAACGTTTGGATGCGTCTGCAAAATAATTTGGATGTGTCGGCAAAATAGTTTGGATGCGTCAGCAAAATAATTTGGATATGTCGGCAAAATAGTTTAGACTCGTCAGCTGTGTATTGGTCAGCCTGGCAAGGGTACTGCTTCAGCAACAACATTTTACAACACCTTGGCATTGATGCATCAGGAATACATGTAGACTGTGTGTAATAAGCAGCAAGATGGCAGCGACCACACACTTTCCAGCACCCACCAGTATCGCACACTTCCCAGCACCCACCAGTATCGCACACTTCCCAGCACCCACCAGTATCGCACACTTCCCAGCACCCACCAGTATCATACATTTCCCAGCATCCACCAGTATCGCACATTTCCCAGCACCCACCAGTATCGCACACTTCCCAGCACCCACCAGTATCGCACACTTCCCAGCACCCACCAGTATCGCACACTTCCCAGCACCCACCAGTATCGCACACTTCCCAGCATCCATCAGTATCGCATACTTCCCAGCATCCACCAGTATCGCACACTTCCCACTTTTTTTCCCTGGTGTCCAGGATACACTGATGTGATGAATACAACTAATGTTGTACTGGTACAGATTAAGATGACCATATAATAATAAAATTATATAGCCACATATATTAGAATGATTTAATTCTGGCCATAGCCTCACCCAGAGACCTGTCCACCCGTCATTTGGACGGGCAAAATTTGAAAGTTGCGTTTATGGACGGGCAGTTATTTGTCATGGACGGGTCAGCCAAACGGGCCGTCCATAACCGTCCATGTCTTTTTTTTGTGCGAGCTTGCCCGTCCATGCCATTTTACAATGTAATTGAAACTGCCAAAAAGTCAGTTACAGACAATGTATCAATCACTACAGTTTATTACTTGCGTCAATGACATTCTCTGTGTATCACAGAGAGTGTTTGTCTGGTTGGGGCAAGCTAGTCTTGGTAACTGATTGTATTATTTGAATTAGGCATACCAGATTTTAGCAAAATTTTAATTTAGATGCACTTGTAATTCATTGAGACATAAATTACAGAGACAAGGCGTACATATTTTATAACGAAGTTATCACACTTGATGTCACTACCAAGAAGCCACGGTTGGGGTTGACTGGCAGTGAAAGGCGACACGACAATATGAAGCCACTTGCCCTGCGAGGGAGGCTAGACGCTCTTTCATATAGGCGCTACCTAAATCTCGTCATATGGGTCTAACAAACGTCGCTGATTTGATAACTACCATCACGATAAATTTACGTGTATCACGTGATTTTATTTAAGAGATGCATTCGTCAATACGCCAGTCATTTTGTATGAGTTTATCAAACAAGTTGCGTTGCACTATGAACTTTTTAATCGCCGGTAACAAAGACTAGTATTACCACGTGGACATACATAGAACGGAAACACAGATCGACAACAGTTCGTCTAGATATCTACTGACATAACATAACATATGGAATACCAACGACTTCTTCTGTGTCAGCGATCACGCAAGAAAAGGTATGTTTATAGCATTCATTTATTTGTGTGGGTTGCGATTTACTGCATAGCTTGTATTTGAAATAAATATGTGGGTCCGGATCGTCGTGGTGGTAAGATAAATTGGGAAATATTTTATTGATGTTGACGTGCGTTTTTTTAGTTAAAATCCATCCATATCAGTTTTATTAGGATGCCATCCACCTTTAAGAAGACCAAAATGTATAACAAAATAATAATGTCTGATGAAATTGATTATTATTTAGGTTTATTGATTCAGTTTAATCAGAAATAAATATGTGGGTAGGGATCGTCGTGGTCTTAAGATAAAATTGAGAAATAATTTGTTAATGTTGACATGCGTAGTTTCAGTTAAAATCCACTTATATCAGTTTTATTTGGATGCCATCCGCCTTTAAGAAAACCAAAATTGATAACAAAATAATAGTGTCTGGTGAAATTGATTATTATTTTGGTTTATTGGGTCAGTTTATTCAGAATTCAACACGTCAACGCAATCCCTACAATGGCTACACGTGTAGAAGGTCAAAGTTCGAAGTTTGGTGGTTCATATTTATAGATCATTTAGAAAATCCATTCATACCGGCTCAATTTAATGCCATCCGCACATTAAAAAGCCAAAATGGATAAGATACTAATATGTTCTGATGAAACTGATGGCTATTTTCTTTTCTAGTTATAGCATTTAATCAGAAATTTGAAAAATTAATTAAAAGCAATCAGCTTAGCAATCGCTGTACGAGACATCGACATGTACGAATCACTCAGTCATTTAAGCATCCTAGTTTGTGAAGAACCTAGTTTGTGAAGAATGATAGTATATTAAAAAAATTGAATCTTTGTAAATTAATGGAATATAGAATATGTTCCATTAATCAACATTTAATATGTTTTCTTTGGCGCCGTCCCTGAAATTTGTTGGTGATTTCTTTTACGAGGGCAGCATTACGCAATCGCCTCACGTGGCAGACCTGTAAACAGCGGTAGTCGGGTATGAATCTAGGTCAATGATGCCTAATAATTTCAGTTCGCGGCAGTTAAAATGGGGCAATTGTCGTCCCAAGTACGTGGGAAAACATCGCTCTGTGGCTTCCAATCAATTGCAACAAATGTAACTACTTCAAAGACAAAGTCATCATTGCGACGCCTTGGTTTTCAGACTCTGGTAATAAACAGACTCCCATTTGCAGACCACCTTCGATGCCACCTGTTGACAGTGTTATTATTGGGTGGAAGGATTTAACTGACTTTATTGACAGGCACATTCGAACAATGTTCCAGTTAGGTCTTCTGCGTTTCCCTGGTACTGGAAGGTCAACTTTCTGAGCAATTCAGTTGTACTAAATATAGGCCAGACAGTACACAAGGAAAGAATAGAACAACGATGGGTAACATGGGATCATTCAGTGTATTAAGTAATGTCACTAATGCCTCATTGGGCAGCCAAGAATTTATATAACGATATAATTATTATCAATAATTTATTACAAATAACAACACAATGTAATTGGTTAAAAGATACACGTTATTGTACAAATAAATCCATAACTGCTGCATTATTCTTCACAAATGCATTTATTGTAAGTAAATTTTGATTGTTTTTAATAATGAATGTTTTGTACTTTTATAAGTTTTTTAAACAATGTGTTTGAACTTTTACAATGTAGTGCACAGGAGGTGCTATAGAACATATTCATATATATATATATATATATATATATATATATATATATATATATATATATATATTGGTATTAAGATCATAATCCCTGTTTCCAGGATGGACACTGTTCAAAACTGAATGCAAGCAATATGTCATTGTTTGGACTTGATATAACATCAAATGGCAAGTGAATCACTTTAATGCAAAACGTATAACCTGTATGCAGATAAGCTGGTAAAATATCTTATTTTCAACAGAGATCTGCTGTTTCTCCATCATTGCTGTGGATGCAGAGGCAGGAACCAAATCAGAAGCAAACACCACACCCTGACTTCACCACCAGTTATCTCGGCCAACACATCAGCTTCTGCTACTTCAAGATTCCAGCTAAAGGACTAGAACACAACACAGTGCAATCCTGCAAAATCTGCCATTATTTAATGATACAATAACTGACTATTTTAAATTATATCTCAGCTGTAAGTGATTGTAATTGTATGACTTCTATTTTCATTGTTTGTTTGTTGTACTATATTGCAAAAGTTCCTATATGTCAATAAATGTACATAGTTTAATTATGCTTGTATTGTTATATTAAATTTTTAATCACGTGAGATTGTGCATTAATATATGCATAGCCTTGTTTTATGTCCAATCATCCTTTTTAACATGCTGATTGCAAGATGTGTCGATCGTGTGTCGATCGCGCGTCGATCGCGCTTCGTGGTAAGTTGAATAAAATTTGGACAGGCAAAAATTAGATCCTGGGTGAGGGCCTGATTCTGGCAGGAAGAACTAAGGCGCTTGTATCATATTAAAAATACACTAAATGGAGGCTATATATGACAGAAACATAAACAAGTTTTTTATTGTAAAATCTTATCCATTCCCAGGGATTTGGATTCAATAAGCTTTTTGAATCTATTATATATGCTCCTCAAAAGTGATTTTGTTTAATTACTCATCACTACATCCTTGAAGCAATTTAAATGGGTCTGCAATTTTGTCTAGATTCTCATGCATGAATTGTGATGCAAACAAATTTTTAAACATTCCTGCCATACATCTTGAGGTTATCATTCTTGATTATATTTCTATGTTCATCTTCAATTTATCCTATGATTTCTTTCACTTTCAGATAGTATTCAATGTTCTGCTCAGTGTATTCTGTCAATTGTAAAGAATATTTAAAAAGGCACATTCACTGGCAGTATTAAAACCAATATGACAAACACCAAAATGTTCCCAGCCCAGAGTTCTTTCTATCATGAAGCATGGTAGAGCAAGCATTAGCAATGAAATGTTCAAGGGCAAAAAAGGCAACGGGTTGGTGTTATGCACCTAAAAGAGTTTACACAAGCTAACCATTTGCATCTACAATCATATTTTTCACGTTAGTAGTTTCCTCAGAAACTGGTGTTAAAGTGGGTAAATCACGCTAAATCACCGACACCGGCATGAACGGGCCCATCTTGGTCCATGCATCCAATCAAAACCCAGCTTCTGTCTGCACTTTGGAAAAGTATTAGGTCATAAAGTCGTCTGCTTGTTCAGCTGTCATAACAGAGAGCCAAGCGGTTCGCTAAAAGTGCGTTACGTCGGTTTACAACGATATCGCGACAGCAATCTGCCACACTGTTCCTCATACGTTTGTAGCAACAGTACAGTGAAAGACAGTATCAGTAATTTGTCTTTTTGTTACCCTTTGAATCGACTAGAACTGAAACAGTAGTCCAGTTGTCGTGATTCGTTGGGACAGTCACAGACACAGACGTCAGTGCGGATGACCGGGTTGGATTGACCCAACCATGAGAACAACCTCCACCACCCGCCAAACATCTCCTCACCTATTTTACATACATATACATACACTACGTTATAAAATAAAATCACTTGCATTCCTCTAACGAAGAACATTTGCAAAACAAACGTGCAGATCTCGACGGCAACTTCGTCGGCTGCTCTGCGGTACCATAAAATCGCTATATAAGTTAGCTTTACACAAAATGCCGTCAGACGGCATGGCATGTTTGTGTGCGCGCGAATATTAAAAAAAATACTGTATTCGCACTCGCAAAATAGTTTAATTACATATAAATATTATAATAATAATTAATTTTATCATCACTATGATTTACAGGAAATAATAAGTTTTATTATAATATAATAATATTTTATTTATATAGTGCCACATCCATAATTGGTTGTGGCGCTTCACAATATGCTGCTATTAAAAAATACAATAAGAAGAAAACTACCCGCAGATAATATTTTAAAATAAATAATGAAAATACATGTGTCTATATAATTAACTAAAGTGACCTATCAGTATTAAAAAGAACCCATACAAATTCCATAACAACAATAGTGATAAATTAATGTAAAGGTAATATATAATTAAAATGGTAAAATAATTACGACGTAACAATGTTTCATTCAGCACAAATATTATTGAAGCAATGTTTTCTACTTATGAATGATATTTCCACCACTAGAAAAAAGAATGTTTTGGTGCATTTATAAATAATAATATTAATATGTTATTGTTTTAGTTATTATTGCTAAAACATTGCTTATATAATATAAGCTTGAATGAAATGTGCATCGACTTCCGTTGTAATAGAACTGTCATTAGTCCTATTGTCATCAACGGTGAACCTGTGGAACAGGTTGATTCATTCAAATACCTCGGTGTTATATTAGATGAAAAATTGTCATTTACAGAGCATGTTACAGCCGTGCAAAAGAAGTCTCAGCAGCGACTGCACGTTCTTCGAAAGTTACGAGCTTTCTATGTTGATCCACTACTTCTTCTACGCCTTTACCGTAGCATAATTGAGCCTCTCTTAACCTACTGCACCATTTGTTACTACCCTGCTCTGGCTTCTGAAAATCTCACATGTTTCTGCCAAGATCATTGGTTTACCTACACCAAAGCTCTCCGAAATAATCGACCATGCAATTTTGAAGAAAGCTCGAGCTGTCGCTACTGAGTCTGATCACCCGCTCTCTACGTTCTTCCATGTACTTCCGTCTCAAAGGAGATACCGTTGTATAAAATGTAAAACATGTCGCTATAGCAGGAGTTTTGTGCCGGTGGCCATTAGAATGTTGAATGCTAAATGAGTCATATTGATGTCACCCGATTGAATTGTTCTTGTAGTGTATACATCTGGAAATTCATTTGCATTTTGTTGAGACCATCCCATATATTTTAGATGTGATCATGAGTTGTAAAATGCATATCCTTTTTAAGGACAATAAAGTAAAGTGAAGTGAAGATGCTTGCAGTACATGCGGGATGTTTATAGAAATATTGATAAAATAAATAATGTGACATCATTGAACAACACATAATTTCCATACCTCTTTCATGACTAATAGGTAATTTTATATAATTATGCAGACACATGTATTTTTTTAATATCACCTGTGTGTAGCATTCGTCTTATTGCGTATACTTTAATAACAGTGTGTTGTGAAGCGCTAGAAATAATTATGGATTTGGCGCTATATCAAATAAACTATTAAAATTATATATTTTTATATTAAATTGTTACTTTTTATCAACTTTATTAGGCCCATATCACCAAAGCATTGCCTTTGTTTGCCGTTTAACATTTTCTGCAGACCATAGTGATGCTGCTAATTATTATTAGATTATTTATAATTAATTAAACTAATTCGCACATGCGAATGCAGTAAGGTTTATAAATATTCGCGTTAGAGGAATACAAGTGATTTTTTGTAATGTAATGTAATGTAATGTAATGTAATGTAATGTAATAATGTAATGTAATGTAATGTAATGTAATGTAATGTATATGTATTAAGAAATGTGAGAAGTTTGGCAGCTGTTGGTGTTTGTTTTCCTGGTTAGGTCAGAAAGTAAGATATTTATAATATGCATGCATGCACAGTTCACGCCAACCAAGAAGACTTAACTACGTCATTTTGTTTCTAAACTGGGGTAGTCTATAGTCTTTCTATGGCTGTGTTCTAGATTTTTTTCCTGGTAAAACCACTGACGTTAAAAATATGATTGTTGTTGGAAGTTGTCACTTTTTATTAACTCTGTTAACCTCATATAATCAAAACATTGACTTTTGTTTCCCTTTCACTTATGTACTGAAGTGGCAACATGACTAAAGTTGAGTTACAAGACTTACTGTTGTAAAAATTTACATATAGGTGATCTTTCATATATGAAGAAGTGAACTATATATGAGTGCATTACAATGGTTGTGTAAAATCAATAATATGCCAGTGACTCAATTAAAGGCCAACAACACAAACAGCTGCAGGAAGCAGACGTGACCATCAGACCATGACTCAGCTGTGCCATTAATTGTGGGACCATGTATTGCCAGTCATTAACCATATTAAATGTCACTGGTCAAAGGTTTATGTTGAATACATATGTTAAGAAATATTGCAAATAATAGTATTGACAATATTAACAATATAATATTATTAATAACAGTAATAATATTAAAAGAACCTAAATTCAAGTTTAAAAAAAAAATCTAAATTTGTATTAGGGATCAGACCACAATTACACTTCCTGGTCTGACCCATAAGAATGTATATGTAGTACCAAAAGAATTGTGTTATTTAAAATTTTGAAAATAAAACAGGCATACTAGTAGTTTCAGTGCCACATTTTAAGTAATTGTCTGTCTCTATTGGTGGTGGAATGCTTGTATTGTTTGCATAGGTTTATATTCATAGTGGTGTTATGCTTCTTATAGCAACAATAATGTAAGACTTTAATATTGTCATGTTGTAGGAATGTGCCTACTATATAATATATGTTTATGCAAAAAGTGGCTGCATTAGACGCAATCCACTTTCCAATAAGAAAATACATAATTTGGCCAATTTCATTCTAACACGGGACTTGAATTGGTTATTGCATAAATGTGTGTGTGCGTATGCGTGTGCGTATGGCAGGGGTTACATTAGCAAAGAAGCAGTGTAGACTAGATATTAGAAAATTCTCATTTTCACAAACAAAGAACAGTAAGTGAATGGAACAGATTATCAGCTGATTGTGTAGGTGCTAGTAGTGTTAATGTTTACAAATAATATCGACATGTACCTCAGAAGGGTACATATCGACATGTACCTCAGAAGGGTAAACTTAGATAGATAGGTTGGACTCTTGATAAGGGCTTCCTTGTCCACCTGCCATCTAGAGTTGATTCTCTAGGGGGCAATCTTGTTAAATCTTGTTCTTGTTAAATCTTGTTAATATAAACCTACAACACTTAAGTAAACTTCATCAGTTTATCGTACAGAGATTCAAGCCCAAATTGCCATGTCTGACTCACCTGCAGAGCAATGTGTGTCCATGTGGTGGCTGGGATAGCTTCTTGAAACTGCACTTCTCTTATGCCCGATTTTGACAAGTAGGTGAACACCAGGACTGCTGCACTTATTTGAAGTCGCAGGATACTTTTTCTTTCACTTGGGATGAACTTGTCTATCACAGTTCTGTCAAATTAAACAACAAACTACTATGTACTTAAATAATTATAGTGTTGTTGCATCACAACATGACATAGTCAAACATGCATAGCAGAGTAACTGTTGGAGAGAAAAAGTAAAAAAGGTATAATATTACTGTAACAATATATCTATCAATTACAGGAGTAACATGACATTAAGCTATTGGTGCCACACAAATGTTAATATGATGATACAGGCTGTATGGCAATGTAGAATAATATGTAATAAAGGTGGTAAAATTAACTAATCATAGTAATGGACTATTGATAATGATAGTAATCATACAATAATAAACGACTTAGCTGTGATCTTAACAACAGTGAGTATTATTTAGGACACATGAAAGATTTTGACTTTACACTACTTTGAATCATGGTGCTTAATAATTAAACATCGGTTAGGGCTACATGTATATCATTCCCACAGTACATATGATATCTCAATTAAAGCATGTTGTACAATTATTTAAATGCAGTTATATACTAGGTAAGTTACCCAGTGATGCTTGGAAGAAAAACCTGTGACCCTCCTGTCCCACCCCTACTGCCTTGGATAAATATTCTAGTTGAGTTGCTCAGCTTATTGACAGAAGAATTTTTTTCCAGAGGAAACTGGAATGTTCCTCTACACAGTTACAGAAGTGACTACATGAATGTGAAGACGAAACCATGTTTATGCTTAAATTCCTTAAATTATTTGCATTGAAATCTAACAAACATATTTGGGCATAAACTCTGAAAACAGACCAAACTTCAATTGTCCAATAACTGAATCCCAAAGCAAACTCAACCCAAACTGTTTATGGCCTACCTGCATTGATAAATGTTTGCTGGACACTGCCCTATACATTAAAATAAACATGGTCTCTTTATTGAAAAGTTACATTGTTTCAGCATTTCACCACTGAGCATTA
>JAODUO010001537.1:115000-135563 GCA_025642075.2 Ridgeia piscesae
GTCGGGGCATGCAATATAATTGTGACAAGGTTATTAGATCACATTATATTGAAATGTTTGCATACATACCCCAATTTGTCTTCGTTTCGCCAAACCCAGACTGTTATTGTAAATGCTCCATTTGATCCTAGATTTGGGGTGTTGTATGGTGTCAGATGGCATTGAGCACCAACAGAAAACAGTGCTGAGTATTCATTCCTACCACTGCCAGGTCTACGGTTTATAGCATCAGTCAGCACACATGATCCATATCCTCTGGCAGCTAGCATTTGAACATAGCTGGGTGATGTTGTTCTTTGCGGACAGTCTTGAACACAGAAGTTTTGTAGACAAGCACGTATTGAACTTGAGTACGTAGAACTTTTGCAGTATGCATTTCTTGTTGGTATGCCACAAGTGCTCTGAGCTGGCAGTGTTTGTAATGGCCTCAGGTTTGCAGCATTAAAGAGGCCAGGGAACTTCCGTAGGGTTTGGCCATCCCCGTCAACGATTTCAGTAAACAATAACAGTAGGAACACAGCAGTGACCCGACTCCACTCCATCACTGTTGCGAATTGACAGTATCATAAGCACTATTCATACCATCACAACCAACTCTTTCGTACCTGAAATCGATACAACCACAATGGGTAATCTGGACACGTATTAAATAAAACAAACTACATACAACATAATAGTTGTACAACATGCATGTTTTTTTGATATCATGTATTCTGTATATATTGGCCATTATGCCAAGGTTTAAAATTGACATCAATCATCACAGCTGTGTTATACCAGAGCTACGGTATGCTTCTGTAAAACTGTTAGATGTACGCTCGTGTCGAGGTTCAGCTAATATTGACTTTGTAGTAGATTGTGAAGTGCTCGATCGATTGTTAATCGAGGCATACCAACATCGCAATATTGACTGTACGAACTGTTAAATGTAAACTAACATTAGTTATCGGCAACTATTGTTAAGATGGCACATCTACACACACACGGGCGCGCGCGCCTGCGTGCGTGCGCGTGCGCGTGCGTGTGTATAAACTTGCCTTTAGCTATTGCTTCGACGAATAATAAGCTAACAAAGACACCGAGAGAAACATACCTCATTCTGGCGTTACCACTGCGTCCGTTGTTATATCTGACGCTGCTGCTCCTGCAGCCTCGCAACAGCCTGTCCGCAATAATCAATTATTCAGCCACGCGTGTCGAGTCTCCATGGCCACGTAGCTCACGGCTCATGCTGTCTGGTTCTTTGTTGTCATTGTCACGGTATCACCACGACGAACCGAACGTTACGCAGTGATATTTGATTAAACACACACGTGCACACGGACACATGCATACACACGCACACATGCATGCACATCTACGCCCACACACACATATATACCTTAGGTTCTTAGGTGATTACCTCCAAACAGCCCAAACTTGGGCTAACGCAGGAGTTGTTCTTCTGTAGAATTTATGAGTCCACTACAGGTTACACATTTACCCCCTGTGTGGGATCTTTTACTTCCCCTGGCATAGACACCAGGCAGAAGGGACCACCGGCTTTTAGTGTCTCTTCCGAAAGACACAGGCAAATGTGGGGTGAAGAAATTGCCTAAGTTTCGAAACGGCGGTAGGTGGGATTGAACCACCGTATGCGTACCTACTTTTTTTCTCGAAAAAAACGTATTTACTGAAAAAAGGTGTGTATGAATAGTTTTGTTATACAATGAGAGATGGTATAATGTACTGCTCATTAAGAGATGATAATTGCCTGTTAATGAAAAAACAGCTTGATAATTATAACAACAACTCCTGATAATGTATAGCCTCGGTTACCCAGGCTCCGTGAGGTGGCACCACTTTTAAGCCGCTCAACTCTGCTTGGGGGAACTAATGCTCTGCATTTGTTAACCGCCAGGGAGGTGTGGTGGTCCCAGATTCGACCAGTCCAGGATTCGACCGAATCTGGGTCCCAGATTCGACCCGGGCCAGGATTCGCCTTTGTTACTAACGTAGTTTCCGTTAGCAATACATCAAGTATTGAAATCATATTGTTATTACGCCCATCTTTAATAAAAAAAGGATTAACTTATGTGATCATTTTCACTCACTCGAACGTGTTGTGTTATTTAGAGCCTTGTTTTTCGCCAGTCGAGGTTATATTGAGGCTACAGCAATAGGTGACGCGTGGCGCTGTCTATATGCACAGCCGCGGTGACCTGCTTCGTTTTATTGGGAGATGGCTATTTGTTACCCCTCCACGAACAAATGCATGTAAACGCCTGATATCAATCTTGTCAAAAGTACCTTCATTTCAGTGGTGTAGCCAGGATTTTGCATTGGAGGGGCCATCCGACAATCAAACAAACTCGGTGTGTGTGAATATATCAGAGATGGAGTAATCGTACTGGTGTACTTGTACTCGTACTCGAGTACGAGTACTTTTTGAGTACTCGTATTCGTACTCGAGTACGGAGGAAAGTAATCCTACTCGTACTCGAGTACATTACCAAAGTAATCGTACTCACGATTACTTCTCACAATTACATTTTTTTCATATGAACAAGCAAATATATTAGACAGATAAAAATGGCAATAGTAGAAGTAATCTAATAAATGTAATAATAATAATCAAGATATTCATTTTCTATTACTGTTGAGCATTTCAGTTAAATAAATATTCAGTCAGATTTCCCTAATTAATACCTTGTCTTCCCAGAGAAGCCACATCTCCTCACCCTCCTGCTTAGTACAAAGTACAAGTTATATCGTGACAGTCCCTGGGAAGCACTGCAGGAGATAAGCATCCCCTAACATGTTGCTTTGTAATTTTAGAAGCCAGGCCACAGCCCCACCTGTACTGTTTGCTCTAGCTGTCAGTATGGTGTGAATGACTGGTCATATTTCCAACATCCAGAATCCTGACTGGGTCTGGGCGGGTAGCTGCTAAAGCCCTGTCTATTATGTTTAATTAAGTGCAAACTGTAAACCTGTCTAAATCCACAACCATTCTGTGTTTGTCCCATCCAGACATGGGGTCCAAAACATTGAAATATATTTAAATACAAATATTATTGAGGGATTACAAATACTTTTTAATATAAATGTATTTAAATACGAATACATTGAAAAGTATTTCAAATACTTTTTCATATATTTTTCAAATACTTTTCATTTTGTATTACTATGTAGGTAAAAGAAAAGCAACATATATTGAGACATCTAGTTTATAGACATAATTAGTGTTTTGCTCATATGATGACAGGCAGACCAGTGCTAGGGGGTATTGTTATTGCTAACTGCATCACAGTGACCACTGACTGAAAGAGGTAAAGGCCAAAATATATTGTTTGCATGTTAAGCCAGGAGGTCCATAATAATACAATGCCTATGTTGCCATCAGAAGAGACACTGCTAATCATTGCTACCATGTTGTGAGGAAGGTTCAACTTCAAAGTCAGCCAGGAAACCAGAATAACCTGGTGCCAAATTGAAGCCTGACTAAAGAACAAAATGGGATATTGACCTATGGTCACTGCTAGGTCCATCCTCTGGTTGTGAGCAAACACAAGTTGGGGTCACTGCAGGGCCTGGGGGAAGGAAGCATGCTGTTAAGTGTCTTCATCAGTAATTAACACTGTTGGGCGAAGTTGCAGTGCATTAAGGTAATCAGTTTGGCAGGCATTACATGTGACAGTGAAAAAGAAATGTTGATACTGACAATGTATTTCCAAAAAATATTTGAACAACTCAAATACTTTAGGAAAGTATTTAAATACAAATACTTTTAATTCCTAAACATCAAATACAAATACTTTAAAAAGTATTTAAATACTTTCAAATACATTTGTATTTGCCCCCATGTCTGAACCCATCTGATATACTACTCTTTTGAATATGCCCCCCTGGTTTTGAAGTGTTGTTATTGTAATGTATTTGATCATGTGTATTAGAAATTTGTAAATGCCTCCTATTTGTATTTGATTCAGAAACCATAAATTAAATTATTAATCCAGCATTAAATGATTCATCCAATACCTGAGAAAGTCGTCTAATTATTAATAATAATAACACCTGGATAGTGGATAACAGTAATCAGTTAGAACATTAGTGACACAACAACAGAACAAGAATGACACCTAGGGAATCCATGAAAGTCGCCTTTATGTTAGAAACAGGATATTCATTAAAGTAATCATGAAAGTAATCATGATTACATTCTAAAGTAATCGTACTCGTAGTCGAGTATATTGTAAAGTAATCGTACTCGTACTCGAGTACATTTGTTTTCCTCGTACTCGTACTCGTACTCATGCATGTTCAAAGTAATCGTACTCGTACTCGAGTACATTTGTATTGTACTCACTCCATCTCTGTAATATATATATATATATATAAATTATATATATGTGTGTGTGTAATAGGTATATGTACAGGTGTATATATATACATATATATACATATAAAAATTTATATATATATATGTATATGTAATAGGTATATGTACAGGTGTATATATATATATATATATATATATATATATATATATACATACATACATATATACATAAAAATATATATATATAATGTCTATACTTACTTTGATAAAACAATAATTAAACATTCCTAATTTAACATTGATTACAAGGTTTTGGCATTTAACGGGTAACATCACAACATGTTACGTTGTTGTTTATTAAAATGAATAAATTAAGTTTATGAAATTTCAATTACCCAGTGCAAAATCGACTAGGTAATTTGCTTTGGTTATAATGAGGGTTACAGCAGGGGCAAATTTAACGCTTGGAGGGGAAAGTTGCAGAGATGGTGGGAGACAGGCGCAACTAATGGAAACTTAAAGGAAATGTGTGTCAGCTCATGTGTTACCCCTGGGATACATGAATGCACCAGAGTCGCGATGAGACTAACAGAGAAACAAGAGGAGAAGGTCCAGGTTTGCGAAACCAACCTGGTACGAAGAATCATTGGAGTTAAGAGAGCTGATAAGCGAAGAACGGGTGAACTGAGAGTGGAGGTTGGAGTGGAGGAAAATATTAAGAAGAAATTGACGAGGAGTAGTTTGACATGGGCTGGTCATGCGGAATTAAAACCAAACGATATGTATAATAATTATATATATATATATATATATATATATATATATATATACATACTATATATAAAACATATATAAATATATTTATTAACATATCGTTTGGTCCTGCCATGATGAAATCACACAAATGTAGAAATATTAGCAACTGCGTTTATGTAAATGCTTCATATAACGATGAGTTTATATTTGCAAAAAGTTCCATACCGTTATATTATGTATTAAATGCGGAATTAAAACCAAACGATATATATAATAATTATATATATATATATATTATATATATATATATATACATATATATATACATGTATATATATATACATATATACATATATATATATTTCAGAAATTTAGTACAGTTGTTGGCTCATGCAAAATATCAAAATAAAATAAAAATCTAGGTCAAGTATCATTGAAGATATAGGTCACTGAACTTTGACCCAAATCGCATACTGACTGCTACATTAATGCCTGTAACTCTGCTATTAATAAAGCCAGAGAAACAATCAATGTATCATTGGAAAGCCTATAAACATGCACACATAATTAAACATTAGTGTAAATAAGAATGTTGTAATTTTTGAAATTTGACCTTTAACCTCAGATATCCAAAACACGTATCTTCTGATTTTGCTCATATTTGTTACACAATATCCTACACCATTGCAGAAGAGTGCCTGAAAATATTATTAGAGTGGGCAAATAATAATGTTCAGAGATACATTAAATTAAGTACACCCGTGGATTAAAAACTGCACCAGGATAGCACTGCATAACCCAATATGAACATACAGCAGTCTCTGATGTGTAAATGATATATGTATATGTGCTCACTAATGATAAATTTCATTACTTCACCTTTTTCAGATCAATTGACATATTATCTCTCAGTCTAATGAAACAGAAATCATCACACATGAAGCTGATCAACTGACAAAATTTACATGTGCATGATCTTGTCCCTCTGATGGATAATTGCATAACAATAACCCCTGGTATATTGCATAGCAATTATATAATTAGTGAGCATATATACATATATGGATTTATACATCAGAGATTGTGCTGTAAGTTTATATTGCACAGGTTATGCAGTGCTATCTTGGTGCAATTTTTCATCCACAGGTGTACTTAATTGAATGTATCTCTGAAACTTATTATTTGCCCACTGCCCCACTCTAATATTTTCAAGGACTCTTCTGTAATAATATTGGATCCTGGGTACACAATATTAGCAAAATCAGAGATTGTGCTGTATGTTTCTATTGGGTTAAACAGTGCTATCCTAGCTTGTGCAATTTTTCATCTACGGGTGTACTTAATTTAATGTATCTCTGAAACTTATTATTTGCCCACTGCCCCACTCTTATATTTTCAGGGACTCTTCTGCAATAGTAGAGGATACTGTCTACAAAATATTAGCAAAATCAGAGGATACACGTATGGGTATCTGAGGCCAAAGGTCAATTTTCTAAAATTACAACATTCTTATTTACACTATTATTTTAATTTTATGACAGTTATATGCACATATTTATTGGCTTTCCAATGATTTATTGTTTGTTTCTCTAGCTTTATTAATAGCAGAGTTACAAGCATTACTCTAGTGGGCAGTATGCAAATCGGGTCAAAGTTCAGTGACCTATATCTTCAATGATACTTGACCTAGATTTTTATTTTATTTTTATTTCATTAAATTTGGAGTCGGGTGATGCAAAAATGGCCAAAAAGTGATTGATTTGACATGGAATGACCCAATGGCGGAATTTGGCTACAGTTGTTATTGATCTGATACAACTTTCACATGAATATTAGCATAATTACAAGGGTAAATGCAATGTTTCGGTCAATAAGCCCATACCAGGGGTATTTGTGCACAAAGGCATACCAGTTGGAATTGAACCAACAACTGAAACCGAGACATTAGTATTTACCCTTAATTACAAAGCAAATTAAAAAAATAAATTGATAAATCCACATGACAAGTTAATTATCTTTATAAAACTACATAATTTGGTGAATGCATGTCAACTTCTCTCTTGGATCCCCAATGTCCAGGCTGGTGAAACAGTACTGGTGACTTACAACAGGTAGAAGATATAATGAAGAAACAAGTTAATAACTACATAAAAAATTATGTTCTCATAAGGAAGTCCAACAGACAATGAAACAACAAGTCGTTAAAATAAGAACATTCACAACATAGCATTTTCATTCCATTATTATTAAAGCCAATAAAGCATCAACACACTTATTTTTCACAATTTCACAACACAATTACCAATAACAGTTTCCTGTTTTTAATAGGTGAAACATACATCCAGACAAAGAAGACAAAATTATGAATCTGTTCATGACATTTAATTTAATAAAGTATTTACTAATACAGTGTCTGGTTTTGAACAGGGTTGGTGGGGAGGGGCCAAGTACTTGTTAGTACTACTAGTACTCGTGGTTAACCGAGAACAAGCTATTGTTGTCCAGCTGCTCAAGGTCAGCCTGCCTTGGCGCTGTTCATCCTGTTGAAGCTTTGCCTTGTCCACCCTTGCCTGGAGAAACATACATTTAATTTTTAAATACAATAACCCACATTGTTAAGCCTCCTAAGCATACTAATCTGCAAATGATATTATGTAAAGTCGACATCAAATAATATGATGAAATGCAATTGTCTGTTATACAATGTACTGACTATATATTTTGTTTGCGCCTTCTACATAAACTAGCAATGTTAGGGATAATATGAACTACAGCAACAAAATAAGACAGCTAGCAATTATAAACATTGTTGTGTTGGTATGGTAGGGCTTATTATAAATTATCAGGTTAGGAATTAATTAGCGAGTAGGTGTTTAGACCAGAGATGAGCTAAGTAGTGGTAGAGGAACCAGAAACCACATGTCAATAATTACCAGTAGTCTAGTCAATGTCGTTATCATTAAGTATGCTTGGTGGAAATATGAAGACCCCCAAATCACGTGTTAATAATTACCACCCAGATAGCATGCAAACGTTACATTAACGTTTGCATTTGGTTAGAACCGTTTGATTTTGGTTACCGTTAAATTTCTAACGTTCCCCGAAACGTTAGTTTTCGGTTGTTTTTGTTTGGTTAGAAAGTAAACGTAGATCTACGTTAAATAAACGTTCACTTGTAAACGTTAAACCAACGTTTCTGCAAACGTTAAATGAACGTTAGATTAACGTTTCCATGCTATCAGGTGCAGTAGCCTAGTTGATGTCTTTGTCTTTGTGTATGCTTGGCGGGAATTATTGGTTAATTTGAATGTGTAGTCAGACTAGCTTTGATATAGAAAATTGTGAGAATAAAGTTGAGGGAGTTGGTCAGCAGGAGCTGAGCATGCAGGGTGTCTGTCTGTGTGTGGTCACACTAAAAAGTATTGTGTTGTAACTGGCTGAACATCTATGTAGATGTGATTAGCGCAATGGGTCGTAATTTGAGGATATAATAAAGTGGATTGTAGTATTTAATCTTGTTTGGACTTCTTTTAATTGATACCTCCACTCTTGGCACTGTATATCTAGGTCATTAACATGGCTGTGCATCTCTATTACTACCCTATAGTTGACATGTGTTTTCTATTAACCCAAGTGAAACCCAGCAGGCCAGTTGATCATTAATATTATTTTGTCTGGCCCAAGTGGGGCATGCACTAGATAGTGGATACATCCAGTTCATACTTTGTCACAGTTTGTTAACCCTAAGTTACTTATACAATGTCAATGTAATGTTATGCTAACATGGTACATCGTGAATACTTAACTAACTACAATTAATTAATGGTTACAGATAAAGTCATACCTACATCCACAAGCTGAGAGTGAGAATAAAACTTGTCATAATACTAAATATTAACTAACACTGGTTGTCAGAATGTTGACACTATCCAGTGATACCCAATTCCTTTGTAGGACATTATCATAGTACGATGATAGCAAGAACACAATTTTGGGTAATAATTTGTGTGACACCAGTAAAAGCTTTAAGGTATCTTGCTCATGTGACATGAAACTTTCAAAGCAACAGAGACATATATAACAGCATCTCATATAATCACTGTGTACTGCAACCTTGTGATGAAGAAATAGTCCCTGTCACTTTCATTCACTAACGTTGTGATGATGACTAAGTTATGCAAATAAGTTTAAAGTGGTAAACTGGAAAGTATGTTTCGACAATAAAATTGTCATCAAGGTAGGCATATAAATACATGACTTTTTTCCTGGTTACACAGTGTAGACAAGATACACGATTTTAGAGAGCAATACTGGTTGATATTACTATAAGATTTTTTTATAATGTTTTATCCACAATCATGGAATTTTATATTTAGCACACTGATACACTGTGAAAGACGGTTCTGTTTTTTTGTTAGTAGCAATAAAGTGGCTTAGCCAAGGTATAGCGAATATTAGTCCTACCAGTATGCGCTGAGCATCTGTGTGAATAGCCTCTGCCCTTCGGGAAGTGTCATTGCACGTAATTTTCAATTCCAAGTCCAATTAAATTTAATGGGACAACATAAAAACAAGTTTAGTTGTACTCGAGTATCTACTGAATTACTACTTATAGGCTATGCTGGCAAAATTAGGCTAATAACTGAAACTTGTATTTTAGTTACCGTCTACCTCATACTTTTAATCCCTCGTCGCTTTGCCGACCGCGTCTCTCAGACGTCTGCTGATTCCACGGCGATGCGATCCGTGAATCAAAAATTCCTTCACGCATGACATATATTCCGTATATTCGTCCTCCATTTCGAAAATAATGTACACACTTCTCGTGGAACAAGTTACAATATCAAACGGAGTGACTGCTGGCTGGGCTGTCACCAAGACCAACACAAACTCGGATCATGGCGTGCTCTGACGTTTACATGCGCATGCGCAATGTCCGTTTAGTCGAATCTCGGCCCGGGCATGACATATGCCTTTGCCACTACGTCACAGCGCGTCAGAACAGCTACAAGCGATCATTGCGCATGCGCGATATGCGTTTAGACGAATCCTGGACTGGGTCGAATCTGGGACCACCACAGCGGCCTTACCCCAGATTGGGGTAGAGACGCTGATAGGCTCTCAGGCCAACTATGAAATAAAATTAAAAGAACGATATACTTTTACAAGATAATGATATCCTATTAAAAGTATTCAACATTGAACTTATCAAAATAAATAGAAATACAACACAAAATAAATAGAAATACAAATTTGCAATTGTTTATAAAAATATGGATTTAATCCAGCAGGAATTAAATACGTTTTGCTCACAGCACCAACCAACACCTTAGATGAGGCCACAGTAAAGCTGGGGCGGGGCTGGACACAGTCACCACCCGGCATCGCTTATCATGAGACTTCAGTTTTATTTCCTCTGTCAACAGATCTCGAGGAAGTGCGTTTCATGGAGCAGCGCGTTTTTAACTACAATTTGTGTTTGTCAGCGTTTGGTTGGTTGTGGTAGACGTTTTCTTACAGTACGTCCTTTTAGAACTGACTTGTTTGGGTCTGGTTGACAACGGCGTTTTCGCGATTTGCGTGCGTTCTCCGTCCTCGCTTCTCGCCGGACGACATGTTGTTAGTGCGCCGTACGCCACGGGGCGCTGCTTCTTCGTGCGATCGGCATTTGCCTGCACTTTGGTGAGTAATTGTTGCTTATTTGCTTCTAGTTTGTGTCGGGTAACAGCGTGTTGTTGTTTATGGTTTCGTTTCCACGCGTGTCATCGCAGTTGCGGTCGTCCCACAGTACCGCGCTGTGTGTTACTTGCTGCTCCCGCCGTAAATTAACGCTGTGGGTGTTGCGTAATCGCTGGCATCTCACCGCGATCGTTTTCATTAAGTCCTGGGCGTTGCCGGTCGGGTTATTCCGCCGGTTGTTTGTGTCTTGGCGTTGTTTGCTTTATTTTTGGCGTGTTTTGGTGCCCCTTCATCACAGTCTTTAGCGCCCAGGCTTGTAATTTAATATAGTTGTTGCATTGTTTCATTAAGGCGCACGCCACTTTCCCACCCACAATGGAAATAAGTGCGTGCACTTTTTGTGTTATCCGAATATCTAAATGTACCTTGTATTTATATATTATGCATATATGTGTACAATGTTTTATTTTTTATATTAAATAATTCAATCCCTTCCATTTGCTTAATTGCTTGTACGAGAGGGGCTCAGCTGGTGTTTGGCTTTGTTTTTTCGCCTTTTCCTGTTGCCACTATGTTTTCTGTTTGGTTTTCTGTTGTTGTGTCTTTGCTTTTCAGTTCTCACCATCTGGCTTCTGACACATGTTTTTGCAGGTTTCGGCTGTCTGTTTGCTTCCTGTGTGTTTATGAGTGTTGTGCTCTTGGTGTGTGCCACGTATTTGTTATTGTGTTTCTGTTTTGTTTACGGCTTTGACCCCTTGTATGGCAGGCATGTTGTCTTTGTTTTCTTGCCTGATGGAGGGATGACAGCTTTCCTGGCGCACAGTTCGGCGTTGTAGCATCTGACCTTTTGGTTGTGTTTTTTTGTTTGTTAGGTCATTGCATCCAACGCATCACTGGTTTGTTCGTTGTATATACATGTGTGTTTGCCTTCCTGGGGCTTCAGTCTACGTGCACAGCTGCTCGTGACGGCTCACTGTGTGTTGTTGGTGGACAGGTAAATAACGACCCTGGTGGCGCGGCGGGCCTTGTTTTTGACATGCTTTGATGATATTGTTTTTTCCCCTTACCCATGCAGGTTCTGTGGTCGATGGCCGGTTTGCTGCCACCTTGCTTGCTGTGGGATCTGCACTGTACGCCTTCCGGGGTGGTGATTTTGTGTCCCCCCCCCGTCTGTGTGGCTGTTTGTTTGGTTTGTACATGTTTGATATCTGTGGATAGTGTTCGGCCGGTATTTTGTTGTATTAGCCACTGTTGTTGCCCAGGGTTGTGATGTTGTTTCCACGCCCTGGTGTGAGACCTAGCCATGGTGTCGACCACAATTTTATAGTGTGTGCCTACATTGTTAGCGTTAGGCCCACGCTGTGGTCGACCGGGGTGTGATGTGGTGTTTCCGCACCATCGTAAAAAAAAAATCTACCTGGCTAGTGTTTGCCCTCGCCATGGCGTCGACCACATGTATAGTGTTGGGCCTACATTGTTAGCGTTAGGCCCACGCTGTGGTCGACAAGGGTGTGATGTGGAGTTTCCGCACCCTCGAGTTACCTGGCGGTTTGAATGGCTTTCTCTTAAATGTTGTTGGCACGTTTTGTCACTGGGCCGCGTTTGGTGGGAGTGGTGTGATGGTGTGTGTCTACTCCTTTGGTGTGGCTACCTGTTGTGCGGACTGACGCTGTTCCCGGCTGTTGTTTTTTGTTGTTGCATGTCTTTTGTTCACTGTAGGTGGTGCCGTCTCTCTAGGTCTTGTTTGGCTGTGGCTTGCATGATCCGTCCTTGTGTTTACCTTGCCTGTCTTACAAGTCTGCACACATCGTTTTTGCCTAATTTACCTCTCTTGTTTCAGTGATGCCTACAGTGTCGGCTTGTCGACTGGCGGGTATTCATGCCCAGTCGATTTTGCTGACCGTGTTGCATCAGACATTACGTTATCCAGGAGAGCAGTGATGCAGCCTCCTGCATGCCATTGTTTTGGCAGACGGCGTGTATTTGCATGATCTTGGTTTGGCCTAGTCTTACTTATCTCAGCGTCGTGCTGCTATTAAATGTTCTTCTCCCTACTTTGTTGGAACACTCGCTCCATCGATAGGGGGTCATCGGGTCAACAGTTGTATTTGCCGGGTCATACCTTGTTGTTTCCTTTGACTTGTGTCCTCCTGCTTACTGTTTCTTCATATATGATGCCTTGTGCTGATTGGTATGCCTACCACATGCACATGCTACATTACTACTTGCAGGAGTTCCCCATTGTCTGCCTGGTCGCTGGCGGGTCTGATAACGTTATGCCGTGGCGTCACTATTCACATGTCATGGTGGTTATTCACCATGTCATTCTTTCGGCACCTGGTTGCCAGGTTGGCTAACACTTTTATTTATTTCTTATATGTGTGTTCTTTGCTTTCAGATGTGCAATTTGTTTTGTCTATGATGTGTTTTACCACCTACTGTTACGTATGTGACCAGGGATGCATCGTTCGAGTATGATATGTTTTTTTTTCCAACAGGCTGTGCTGTGAGGCCGACATCCCTGACTACTAGGTTTGTACCGTAATTGGTGCAAGGCTTTGTATTCTTACATGCGCTACATCTTCATGCGTTTGTTTGGGTCTGTAGGTTGTCTTCCTGGCTGAGGATATTTTTCCGTTGCCGCATTGTTCCGTCTTGCACAGGTTGCGGACCATGTCTAGTTTGTTGTCCTTGCCCAGGGTGATGGCGACGTGATTCACACCGATATATGCTACCAGCCTGGCTACGTGACTGTCTGGGGTGATGATGCGTTTCACACATTTTTTATGCGTTCTTGCCTGCCCTGTCTGCTGTTGACCACATTTTTATTGTTGGGCGTGCTTTGTGGTCGGCCTTGGGTGATGTTGTGGTTTTCCACACCCTTTTTTGTTTTCGAGCCGGTATACATGATATGCATGATTGGAGACCATACATTTCTTGTTGGGCTTGCACATGTGGTTGGCCCAGGGTGAGGTTGATGTGTTCCACACCCATGTATGCTTTATACTTGTTTGCATGAACTGGCTGTCTTAGACCACACGTTTATTGTTGGGCGTGCTTTGTGGTCGGCCCTGGGTGATGATGTTGTATTCCACACCCTTTTATGTTTTAGAGCCGGTATGCATGAACAAACTGTTGGAGACTATTCTTTTATTGTTGGGCTTGCACCAGTGGTCGGCCCAGGGTGATGTTGATATGTTCCACACCCATATTTGCTTTGAACTTGTCTGCTTGACCAGGATGTTGTTGACCATGTATTTACGTTTGGGCTTGCCCCGTGGTTGGCCCAGGGTAGTATTGATGTGTTCCACACCCATGTATGCGTTACAGTTGGTCTACATGGACTGGCTTTTGTTGACCACACCTTAATTTTTTAGGCTTGCCTTGCAGTTGGTCCTGGGCGATAACGGTGCACTCCATACCTATGTATGCTACGAGCCTGACTGCTTCCATGGCCCTTGTTGTTGACCACGCTTTTCTTACTAGGCTTGCATTACGGTTGGCCCTATGTGATGACGCGTTCTTCCCCATCCGTATTAGCTACGTTCCGGACGGCATGTTTCGCCTATGTTCTAGACAATACAGTTATTGTGAGCTTGCTTTGCAGCCGGCCGCCACAATTCCATGCATTTGTACTTTCTACTTTGTTTCAGGCGCGTTATGTGGGCCATAATCACTATGTTTTGTTTCCCTTGATGGGCTAGTCCCACTGAGCGTGTGTTTGTGTTTTTGTTCGTTTCATTGCATTTGCTGTGGTGTGCTCCGGCACCTTTTTTGCGCCTGCGCCTGCTGACGCTTGGCTGCAGCGAGTTTGCCCTTCGCGCCAGTCGCGTTTTCTCTTATGTGCGGAAACTGCTTTGGTATATTTCCTTGTTGCAGTTGTGCCTCGTGGGACGTTGGGTTGGACTGGTCGGCTGCACCCGTTTGCTGGTGTCTTGGCAGGGAGATTCACGCGACACCTACATTGATCTTTGACATCACGAGTGTTGGCTCGACTCGCTTCAGCGCCTTGGCAGATCTCCGCAGGTCGTTTCTGCAACTGCACAAACAGCCGCCAGCGCCACCCCTGTGACTGCGCAGCTACTCTTTGCCATACACGCTCGACATGTTTTTCTTCTTCACATGTGTTGCTCGGCATGGCCGTAACATTTGTGATACATTTAGTGACCTGTGCCAGTCACGTTTTACACGGTTCGGACCAGTTTATTTCTGCCTAGGCACTCCCAAGACAACGACACCTCACTGTGTCACGACGCCGGGTGCTTTATAGTTACCAAGGTTTGTCCATGGCATCAATCTGGCCGCCCGGCCAGCCACTGACTCTACCTCATCAGTCATCCGTGGACTGTGCTATTTACGCGATCCCACTGGCGGGTTCCTGCTCTGCGTGTCGTTCCGCTCGATCTTGCCTGCAGCTGTTGGAGGTTAACCCAGGATGCGCCTGGATCACCTGCGGGGGACAGTGTGCGGTGACTCGTGATCTGGGGCTACTTCCTCTACTGCCCCAGGGGATCCACACTGGTTTGGTCCTCTGTCCGTTTATTGGATTGGGAGGTCACCTAGGTCAGCCAATTAACTTGAGAGCACGTTCACCTTTGCTGTTTCTGACCTTTCACATCGTGACCGGGTCCAACACCAGTGTCCCTGTGCTCCGTCTTTTCCTCCGTGTTGACGACTACCCAGTGGTCCACCCTCATTACTGGACGTGGATATGGTTCAGACTTGGTTGCATGACAAGTGGTACACGGCCATTCTTTATACACACAGTTAGCACCCCTGGACGCGTGACTACCATGCCGCATGCTGCAGCTGATGACATTATGATTGCCTTACTAAGCATCTTCACGGTGTCGTCAACAAAAACAGTGCCTTCTTTTAGGCCTAGCATGCATTGCTTGTTGTCTATTACTTTGACGCATATTTTACTATTGACGGACCATGTGTATTTCTTTGGCTGGCGTTATATGCCGTGACGGATCCTTCAACATATGTTTTGCGTTTTGACTAAGATTCTGGTATTGATTTATTCCAAGCATTTTTGTATCGAACCACCAATATATTGATCGTTTTCGTAGAATTCTGGTATCATACCGGCACTTCGTCTGGTGCATTTGTACTTCTACTGGGTCTGTGTTTTATGTTTTTCACCTTCAATGTCTGTGTCGTATGTGTCTCGCGTATCTATCTTATATTCCAGTATCGATCAGTATCGAACAATACCTGATATCGGACCAGCACTAGGATGGCCTCGGTTTTTCCGCTTGGAGCCGGCTGTTTGTTCTAATCACCTGTTGCCGCGTCCTAACTCATTTTTTTCGTTTTATATTATCACTGTTTTTTGCTGCAATACATTTCCTCTTGTAGTTTTCTTTTATTTTACACATGCATTCTTGTTTTGGATGTGTGCAGTTTTTTCCGCATACCTAGCCTTTCAGCTTTTGGCCGGAGGTTGGGTGCGTGGTGTTTTTGTTTTCTCTCCCTTGCAACAAAAACATATAATTCATTCCATTTCAGTTCCGTGGCAGTGTCTGCTACCCCTGTACATCTTAGGTTTGAGTTACAGTCAGTCTTTTTCTTACTGTTGGCGATCCTCGTGTGTGTGTGATATGCTGTCTGCTTTTGCCTTCTCTGGTAGTCTGCTGTGCTTTGTGTGGGGGTTGTTAGGTGCTTTCTGGCCCCCACATTTATTTTGCTTAGATAGCTAGTTGCTTAGATAATTTCTCGCGCAATCCCCATTGACAAACATGACATCTATATGCTTTTAAGGGGATTTGCTATATGTATCTAGGCCAGCGGCAATGCTCATAGTCTTGTATACTATATGACTTCTGTTTACTTGTGTAATTAAAGGGCATTGCCATTTTCCACCCACATTTGTTTCTGTTTTTCTTGCTATCTCTCGCTCAATAAACCGAGCAAAGCACAGCAGGCTCCCATTTTTATTTACTTAGTACAGCACCGGTGAGGGTGCGCAAAATATGGATTTAATCCAGCAGGAATTAAATACGTTTTGCTCACAGCACCAACCAACTTGTAAACATTGTCCAGTCACATCTGGACAATGTCACCTTAGATGAGGCCACAGTGAAGCTGGGGCGGGGCTGGACACAGTCACCACCCGGCATCGCTTATCATGAGACTTCAGTTTTATTTCCTCTGTCAACAGAGGAAGTGCGTTTCATGGAGCAGCGCGTTTTTAACCACAATTTCCCTCCCACCTACCCCATCTGCTCCAGCTTGGCTTGGCCTCTTTCCTTCACGGCTTCCTTTGATTGCTGTGTTGCTTTATTTTGTCAACTTTTGCTCTGACTGGTGGTTGTGTTTTCCAAGGGGTTTTAGGGCGAGGACATGTGCGCATGTACCTACCGCTTTCCCCTCGTCTTTCTTTACATGAATTTTTACGAGATCTTTTGTTTGCATTAGGTGGTACACTGTTGGTAGCAAGAGGAAGTGCGCCCCTACGTCAGTTGGGGTTATAAGGCGCCTTGCGCTACCTTTCGGTGCTTCCGTTGTCTCTCATGTGGCATGTTTACCTCTATGTTTTCATTGTACTATATTGTGGGGGTGCTTTCTGGCCCCCACATTTATTTTGCTTAGATAGCTAGTTGCTTAGATAATTTCTCGCGCAATCCCCATTGACAAACATGATATCTATATGCTTTTAAGGGGATTTGCTATATGTATCTAGGCCAGCGGCAATGCTCATAGTCTTGTATACTATATGACTTCTGTTTAGTTACATTGCCATTTTCCACCCACATTTGTTTCTGTTTTTCTTGCTATCTCTCGCTCCATAAACCGAGCAAAGCACAGCAGGCTCCCATTTTTATTTACTTAGTACAGCACCGGTGAGGGTGAGCAAAATAGAAATTACGGCAAGATTAACCAGTGTCCGTGAGGTGGCAGCATTGTATAGATCATGCGGATAAATATTCAAAAGCCGGAAGACTCATCAGACTGTCTTCTCGGCGTAGTTCCGCAGCCTGATAATAACGGCCTGATAATGCCACGGACTTATATGCATATAAGTCCGTGATAATGCGAACGTGTCACGCGTGTGCAATGCGGTTAGGTCTAATTTTGACAGCGCCGCGAGGTGGGAGCATTGTAGGACGTTCAAAACTTGGTTTCATCACGGACTTATAATTATGCATAACAAGTCCGTGGTTTCATGGTGTGATTCGAACTTTTATGACCAGATGTGTAATGTGTTATGCACAGTCAGTTATTTTTTTAAATGCGTACTTGTAATTTTTTATTGTAAAAAAAGAATCGCCGTTACAACGGGTATAACTGGCGAAACAATCAGCAGCTGCCGACGTCCTTTGCTTTTTGGGTCATGTGCTTTATGCGAGATCGACCTACTCGGCACAATAACAAATCGCACGTGCTTTTGGCGTCATGAATAAGATTCCAAAGGCAAAGTGATTCTTCTATGAAGGTACGCATTAAGTGCATTAACGCAGTTAGCAACAAGAGCGAGTAGTCGGGGGCTAATTCACTCTTGTGAACGTCTACTCGACGTGGATTCTCTAACTTGTAAGATTATCAGTGTCGCTGACAAGGCAAGCCAGTTGAGTTTGAATTGACAGTCGCCATCAGGCATCAAATCAATATCGCTCGGCATCACTCAGCCAGACACATGCAACCTGTGTTGATATGTACCGGTATTGTATTTGATTACGCAGGATCTTGTTAATAAACTTAGTAATTGCGAAAGTAGATATCCATAGAGAATAGATGACGGGAGGGACGAAATGATAAATAAAATTGACATGGGGGACTGGTAGTAGGCTCTTGTTGGTCGGGCAAGAAGCGTTGTATTTTTAGGGGGAGCATCCGTTATCTCGTCAAACGGAGAGTTACATTAATCTCACAATTATTAAAACAGTGTTTTGCGACTCACATTTCAGTACTATTACTGAATGTTGTTATTTCCATTCCATTTTATGCAAAATAATTTAGATTTTTATGACAGTGATGATTGATTAAAATGTTAATACAATAGGTGTACACTATTATATCATGCAAGTATTACATATAACATTCTTGCACTTGTTTCCATTGTAGTCAATGATGCCTGGCTGTAGTCTATGTACCTGGTACCTTTCAACTGACACGTGCCAGCTGTTTTCAAATATTTATCAACATTTTTATCACAGCATTATATGAATGCATAATATATTCGAATTATAATATTGCTACAGGCCACACTACAATGCAAAAGTGAGACAAGGCAGAGGAGGGGCTAAGATTAAGGCAGTCACATGGGTATGGCAGATGCCGGGAGGATACGTAGTCTGCGGGAGGCTCACATCTGATCAGTACAGGTAATTTTAGACATTTTAACAATCAATAACGTATAAATTATCAAAATATTTTAATATGTCCCTTTAAATACACATTGTTTTCATTCACATATTATCTTGAACATGGAAAACTAGAATGACCTTTGTTCTTGTTAGTCTTGTATAATGCATATTATACCCAGTGTGTCAACACAGACATTAATGCACATACACTGTGAGTCAGGGGGAGGCATGGCTACGTAGATCAATTCTGAAGGATGTTTTAACTTATTCCCTGGGAAATAGAGAGAAAACAAATGCACAGCTACAAGTGTAAACATGTTTATAGCAAGAAATACCTATGAGGTGGCCATCCTGGCATATTTTGAGTAAATTGGCTTAGAAAAACATTAAGGTGGTCCACATCACTCATCATATAGCAGGGGAAATACTGCAGCGATGACTAAAAAATCAATAATACAGTGTTGAAGAAGGTAAACATACATATTATGAATGCTTGAATATTTTCTGAGGGAATGTGCTGTTGGCATCACATTAACCTTATTTTGTCATTTCCAACATTTGCTTTGACCAGACAACCTCACATATTCATGTTTGACATAAAATGTCAAAAATGAATATGTGTACATCATGTAATAGTTATTACATGGCGTAATTATTTACTCCCAACTCCACTACCATGATGCATGTTTTTTGTTTACTGAAATTGAATACATGCTTTTCTTTACAGGTCAACAAGAAACTGAACAATGCTTACTACCACTAGTTCAACAAGTTAATATGCTATACAGGACAGTTGTATTTGTGGGCAAGATTATACAACCATGAGCCGAGCAAGATGTTGCATATTAAATGTCAAGTATTTGAATGTCAACCAAGTGAAGTGATCCCAGTTGTACTGTGTGTTGCATCGTGACAGACTCCGCAGTACTGGTGGTGTGTACACTGGCTTCCATGCCGGTCAGATACCCTGACTGACTAGAGACCAATGCAGAATGCAGAGTGCTTGACATGCGAATATGCTGAAGCCTGACTAGCTTTGCAGTTGGTGATGGAACTGTGGATGCCATGGTCTGTCAAACACACTCGACACTGTTAGACAGGTTTGACATTCTTTAGTGAACTACATCAGCTTGGATATCGATGACATTGTGTGAGTTCACTCTCTTTGATGATACTGCATACTAGCTTCCTGGCATTTCACTGTACATCCGCATCTGCCTATACAAGAAACAAAGTGACAATTAACATGGCTCTGACATGTATGATATTTTATATGTGACGATACACTTAGCCAAAGTCAATACCATGGTAATATAATTGTTTTATTCATGTTATAAAATTTGCATGCCCACATGTTATATATACATTATTCAGACCTGTTATATTGAACATTTCTACTAATGTGGGAAACATTCTGCCACACTGAAATTAATATGTGAAAATACTAATTGTACAAAAGAAAAGTATTCACCACTATCTCTAGCCAGTACTCTTC
>JAODUO010001538.1:0-37500 GCA_025642075.2 Ridgeia piscesae
TTTTCCCCCCCGAATGACGGGTTATTCATTATTGACAATTTCGAGTCTATACATTCTCGCATGATGTGTTCTTGATCCAATTATACACACATTATAATATATATATATATATATATATATATATATATATATATATATATATATATATATATATATATATATAAAGCCTTTTTAAGGTTATAAGGAACAAGCTTAGAGCCGCACAAACAAAGATGAAAAGACATATGTTGAACATAGCATACCCTGACAGAATAACACATCTGGATAATGGGAATAACAAAGGTCGTAAACGAGGTATCTTGCAGTTTAATTTTTTTGTCTATTTCGTCTGTTTCGCATTTCTGCAAATTTTGCTAATGGGATAAGCGTTCTGTTTTAGATTAAACAGAGCGTTCTGTTTTAGATTAAACAGAGTATGATGATTCAGAATATGATGCTCGATTTTTTCCAGCTGGTCAGGATTATGAGTTATACATGTGATCCAATTTCATATACATGAATATGTGTATGTATATATGAATATGTGTATGTATAAAGTGTATATGTGTATGTATATGTATACATGTATACGTATACCTACATATATGTATGCATACATACATAATATATACATAATTTTTTTACATATGACAGACGTATAATATATATATATATATATGTATATATATATTATATTTTACATGTTATATTATATATTGTTACGGAAATGTAACACATACATACATACATACATACATACATACATACATACATACATACACACACTAGCCGAGTTACACCGCCATGCTTGGGGACAAAAGGCAGTCACCCGCAATAATAGCCTACCGTTTGAAAATTGCGATCCCATTCGGAAATCGGCTCATTTAGGCTATGCGCAAAGTATATTAAGTATATGTATGCGTTCATCTATATAGCGCGAAATAAAGATTAACCAAGAATAACTGTGAAGATATCATAGTGAATTTGACATTGCACTAGCAAGACACAGCTACATTAAATAAAAAGGCAGTCCGATCTCAATGCAAACATATATTCTGTAATGCATTTCTCTATTACATATTATATCTACTTGGCAATCTGCTGCCGACTAGTTCGGCTTTTCACCGCATCGCCGGCCTTCCTCTCGATTGCTCGTCAAATTGCTAAACGTAGATGTATGTATGCATGCATGCATGCATGCATGCATGCGTGCGTGTGTGTGTGTGTGTGTGTGTGTGTGTGTGTGTGTGTGTGTGAGTGTGTGTGTGTGCATGTGTGTGTACGTAACTATGCGTACGTACGTGCATACCTATGTGTGTACGTACGTGCGTGCGTATGTACATACATCGATATATGTCCACTTAATTCATCCACCAGTCTGTATGATGTGTTTCCAGTATTGACACATTTGTTTAATGAATAGCAGGGAATTCAGGTGTGTGTGTGTGTGTGTGTGTGTGTGTGTGTGTGTGTGTGTGTGTGTGTGTGTGTGTAATATATATATATATATACATATATAAATATAAATATATATATATATATACAAATCTAAATCTAAATATATATATATATATATATATATATATATATATATATATCTTTGCATCTTGAGCACATCATGCGATAATTGCCAGACACGAAAGTGTTGACAAACGCGGTAATAAAACCTATGTAAACATTCCTTAATAAACCATTTATTCATCTGACTTTCACACTAGGATTGAACCGGCAAACCCCACGCCTGTGTAGTAGCATATTACACCAACCCGCCATTCATAAATGGTGTGAGAATGCGTAACTGAAAATCCTGACATGCTGGGACTTCAGATTTGGAACCATCATATTTGATATAATTTAAAAATTATCCCACTAACAAAAATTGCAGTATTGCGAAATAGACGAAATAGACAAAATGGACTAAATGCAAGAAACCAACATAAAATCCACGAAAACGACTAAGTCCTACATGAAATTTGTACGTTATTACATTATCAGACTAAAATAATTACATTATTACATTATCAGGCAGCAAGTTTATTACATTATCAGGCTATGTTATTACATTACCAGGCAGTTATTACATTATCAGGCGATTATTACATTATCGGTTGTAACAGCTGTTGTTGTTCGTACGTGGTTTGTTCGCACTGGGTGGTGGAAATGCAAGCATCCACAGTGGATAGTTACTTGCTGTCATGACATTGTGGACACACGCTAGTTCTGCTTTCCTGTATTCAGCTATGGTGGTACACTGCTGTGTCCTGTTGGTGAGAGTGAACGTACGACTGAACGTTTATGAGTCTGGTGTGACTTGAAGTTAGTTAATGGGAATATAACTTTGGCAAGTAAAATGTGCTGGGTGGAAATGTCAGTTGCAGTGTGTCTCTCTCTGTCTCTATATAATTATGTACGCACGCACAGTGATGCATGCATGTATACATGTGGCGTAATAAAGGTGAAGGGGCGAACTGTTGTTTTGATATCCAAGTTATGTTATAACTTGCACAAAATCATACTTATTATTTTCATATACGACAGCCTTTGTTATGTAAATAACGCCAAACACGTTGACAAACAGTTGTTTTGATGTCCAACTTAAATAAAAATGTGTGTGTGTGTGTGTGTGTGTGTGTGCGCGCACGCGTGCGTGCGGGCGTGCGTGTGTGTGTGTGTGTGTGTGTGTGTGTGTGTGTGTGTGTGTGTGTGTGTGTGTGTGTGTGTGTGTGTGTGTGTGTGTGTGTGTGTGTGTGTGTGTGTAAATAACTTACAATACCAAGTTCTTCTAACCAGGAACACGACAACCATCCATTCAGACACGTACATGTCATATCTTATCATTACGATTCGCATGCAATTTGCACAACATATTATTCTCATTAAGCAAACATTGTCCAAGCAAAACTGTGCACACAATTCACTTTTATTTTCATACTGGGTAATGAGTTACGTTTCTCTTGAGAACAAAACCTGCTTCATACTAAACAAACTATTTACTGTCTGTGTTCTGACGTCGAACAAATAGCAGTGATTGTGATTTTGCGGCAAGTCGTCGTACAATGCTTGCAGGTCAACACGTCGACAATACGAGCTGTTTCTGTTTGGTCATTTAATGAAAACTGTAAAAACAATAAATACAGCAACATGTGTTATACACATAATACTGAAATAATGCATACTTAAACAGGAGAGTATGCTAATCATTACTTCTAAACAATGGTTTACATACACAACGTGGCAACAAAAATGAACACGTTGTTCGTCGTCACGCATTGTGAAGGTTTGTATTATCTTTAACGGTCTTTACAGGGCTTCGCTATATACTGCGTAGCTCCGACTCTCTTTACTACCTTTCTATCTTCGAAGTCTTCCTTCTCATGAAAGAAACATTGCCTTTCGACGAAATCCACAGCAGCACAATACTCAAACGAGTCCATACATTCCTGTTTACACTTATCCACTGTAGTAATTTCTGTGTATTCAGTGCCACCGGTTGACATCTGGTTTGCAATTTCTTCGAAGACACCGACACATTCTGCAATGGAAAGATATTAGACTAATCTACCAAACTGAGCAAAGAGTGAAGCAGTTGTGCTATCATTCTAAATTCTCTAATGAAAGTAATATAAATTATTGAAATGAAGTTTTTAATTCGAGAGGCATCACATTTCTCTTAATATTACACACAAAAACAAAACTTAAAGTGTGCGTAAATCCATAACATGACACTTTGTTCTGCAAATACGATTTTAAATGGCACAACATTGTCCACCTTCACCATATTTAAAAACAAGTTGAACTATAAAACAATTGTTTTAACAAAACTATTCAGGGACTGTTAAATACGTCTATAACGTAATTATATTCTAGAATTTGTAATTAACATTATTGTGTCATTAGAAGAAATTACTGTTTCTACCAGGCGTAACGACCAGCGCCATAGATTGATACAGGGCGGCAAATTTGTTTATCCAAAACCAGGAAGACATTTCGCGGAGGCCACGTGCATAGTAGAAAAATAAAATATAAACAGTGGTGAGTTGAGCAAAGAAGGCGTCGAACTGTGTTTATTATTATATTATCGAACTGTGTTTGTTTATTATGACTTAGCAGTTATAATAACGTTGCTATAGGGAAAGTATGAATGAAGTGTACTTTTATAATTACATTATAAAAGTACACTTCACTCATACTTTCCCTGTAGCAACGTCATAATAACTGCTGCATCATTTAGTAACTAGTAGAAGTCATAATAAACAAACACAGTTCGACAATATAATTTTAAACTATATATATATATATATATATATATATATATATATATATGTTTAAAATTATATTTGTTTATTATTATATTATCGAACTGGTTTGTTTATTATGACTTCTACTAGTAACTAAATGATGCAGCAGTTATTATAACGTTGCTATAGGAAAGTATGAGTGAAGTGTACTTTTATAATGCAATTTTAAAAGGACTGTCTAGAAAAGTAGGAGTAGTATAATTATATATATATATATATATATATATATATATATATATATATATATATATATATATATAACACACACTACGTTTATTTGTCTAGACAGTCCTTTTAAAATTACATTATAAAAGTACACTTCACTCATACTTTCCCTATAGCAACGTTATAATAACTGCTGCATCATTTAGTTACTAGTAGAAGTCATAATAAACAAACACAGTTTATTATTCACGGTAAGGAAGGAGTCATAGAGTTAAGTCAAACATCATCCATTATATAATATTGTTAACCATGATTGCAATATATATATATATATATATATATATATATATATAGAGAGAGAGAGAGAGAGAGAGAGAGAGAGAGATTCAACGGGAAAAAGATCTCACATACTACAAGTTCGAGATAAATCCGATGTGAATTATAAACGTTGAATATAATTATTGAGCTAACGATTCGGTTGATTGTTTTTGCAAGTATTCTTAATTTCAAGTGTCACTTTTCAAATCATTCAACAATATCCTCAATATTTAGTTCATCCCAGCAGGCGTGGCGGCGCATGACATACAGTAAACAAATAATGAAGACAATTGTTATGTAAGTTTCCAATGTCAAATTAAAGTCGAACTATATAATTGGATTGGAATATGTATGCCTGATCCTCACTTCATATCTACATAGAACAGGTGAGGAGAAATTCCTACTGAAGACGCTTTAGCAACAGCCAAGTAGCGAAATATTGGGTTCTAGATGGCCCTGGGTGCCACGCTCTCAACTGTGCTGGCGACACTAATGTAGGGTCGCCTTTTGTCGACCTGATGTGGGCCAAATCAAAACAATGATGGAGATTCCGCACGTTCGGAGAGTTATCGTAATGATATTATTGATTTGAACTGTTTTGGGGCCTTTCAAATGCAGATCGCTACCAGCACTTGACACTAAGAACAGCTCCCGTTGTGTAGGAACTAGACGTACTAATACAGCATTGTACAGCATGACGGAGAATAACACACCGTAGAGAAGCATGGCCTACAATTGGGCTACGCTCTGCACTAGTCAGGTATCTGCCTCTACGAAATTCCAACCTGTATATACAATATACAAATTATACGTTTCTAGAAGCGTGTATTTTTTACTTATGGTATATAAAATTAATGCATGGCTACGAGACCGGTTTCTACTTCATGCCATTCCATAAAATTACTAACCTTCACATGAATCCCCATCCCAGCCGATTGGACAGGTACATTCGTAGAATACTGTATGTTCGAATGCATCAACGGACGATTCGCACGACCCTCCGTTGAAACATGGATTCGAATCACACACTTGATCAGTAACTGTGGGAAAGAACAACATTGGAAACACAATACATTTCATAATTGTTGACCAGCACAACGTTTGTTTGGACATTTCAGAAGCGTGACATGAAATTGACAGTGGTATATTAGGCAGATATAGTGTCCGTGCGATTTTTGTTGTTGCAATTTTACAATTGAGTTATGCATAACATATTTCCTACTGCTGAACTACATGTTAATCGTCGATATGGGATATTGCAACCAACGCCTTCATACACACACGCGCGCGCGAACAGACACACGCCCGCACGCACGCCACACACACACTCACACAGACGTGCACACACACGCATGCACACACACACGCATGCACACATATGCACATACTCACACACACACGCACACACGCACTCACACACACGCACGCACACACGCATGACACACGCACGCATACAACAAAATCGCGTTAAACTAGTTGACATAAGTGAAATAGAAATTGACGATGATCTGGATATTTCGGTTAAAAAGTATTGTTTTAAGATGACCGGTATGTTCTTATGCTCTTCCACAAAAATCAACCCCGGGAAAATGTTGATACTTTTTTTCAAGGAAAACGTTTGAATAAGCACCAGTATAGTTTTCAATTAACTTCAATCTTGATAAGTGAGTGAGTAAGTGAGTTAATGATGATGTGTTTTTATATATATATATATATATATATATATATATATATATATATATATATATATATATATATATATATATAATTAGGGGTTCATAATTATGTAACAGGCATGCTCCCATTTAGAATATAGCTGATGTGTATATATATATATATATATATATATATATAATATATATATATATATATATATATATATATATATATATATATATATATATATATATATTATATATATCTTTCATCGCTTCTAAATACATCTAATGGAATATTAGATGACACGCCTGCACCGTTTATATATATATATATATATATATATATATATGTGTGTATTAATGTAATGAGGCAAAGCATTCCACAAGGTTACTGCTGCTCATACAGCAGAATCTCCAGCTGCATGAATCTCAGCTTACAGTTCGAAATTCGGTTGTATGTTTGCCGTGACAACTGGATTTGCCATCGGACAAGTGAAATTGTTACAACGTGCAATATATAATATATATATATATATATATATATATATATATATATATATATATATATATATATATATATAATTTTATATATGTTATATATACTTATGTGTGTGTATGTGTGTGTGTACATTACACTACATTATAAGTCATCTCAGTATCCTCACCCATTAGGCATGCTCATTTAATATATATTAAAGATATATATATATATATATATATATATATATATATATATATATATATATATATATATATATATATATATATATATATATATATATATATATATATATATATATATATATATATATATATATATATATATATATATATATATATATATATATTATATATCTTTACATCAGCTATATTCTAAATGGGAGCATGCCTGAATGGGAGATATTGTAGATGACACCGCCTGCCGCCGTTTCGAAACGTAAGCAATTTCGTTCACCCCACATGTGCCTATGTCTTTCCGAAGAGACAATAAAAACCGGTGGTCCCGTATATCTGGTGTCTATGCCATGGGAAGTAAAGAATCTCACACAAGGGGTAAATGTGTAACCTGTAGAGGACTCATTAATGCTATAGAGAAGGACAATTCTAACAACCAATGACAATAATGGTGAGCAAGTTGACAGAGGCCATTTAATGGAAGAAGTAAAAGAAGGAATCTGTAATTCCTCATATCTTTAAAAAGGTTTCGTTTGTATGTAGTACTCATGAGCCATATGTTTCGCTTTCATCAAAATCGTGTTCACCTATCTGTTGGACTACAAGAGAAACATACAACGACACGTACCTTGACAGTATTCACCGACTCTTCCCTCTGTACATCTGCATTCGTATTCTGTTCCAAGTGGTACGCAGGTCCCACCGTTCGTACATGGCGAGTATTTGCAAGGTGCTGCAAACAGTATAATCGTTGAATACAGCAGATGGAGGATATAGGTGGTGTAGATCCTTATTTTTCTACATCGACTCTGTCAACTTTACACGTGTGTGACTGAACTTGTGTTGGCGTACTAGCGATGCTTCCGGATGGTTCGTGTATTTACACTTTTATTAATCCCCCCGGGGGCCCTGTACGATGGAAATTACAGGGACTCAAATATTCTACGAAATATAGCCATGATATAATTTAATGTGTTTCTGTAACATTGTATAGATAATAGTATCATTTACTAACATGCCGCTGGATTTAGATAGTGTTTACCTAATTCCAGTTTACCGATTTAGGTTTACGAATGCGCTGCTATTAATGGTTTGCATTTTTGTTTGTTTGTGTATGTGCATGCGTGCGGCAGAGCGAGTGAGCGTGCGCTAGTGCTCTTATGTGTAAATGGTGTGTGAATGGATATGTATGTGTAGGTGTTTTAGAATATTTTGAATTATTTAATTTAGGGGAATTCATGAATGGCAAAGGAATGCTCATAAATAGTCATCAGAGCAGAAAGGTTTTATAACATGTCCGTTAGATGTGTATTATATACTAGGCAGTATATAATCTTGCTAATTGAGTAAATTAACGACATGTGTAGGTACGAATTATTGTAATATAGGTTGACTTGAATCGAATTTCAATATAATTGTTTTGTTCCATGTGTCTATGCTGATGAAACAGGTATTAAGAAAAAGTCAGCGGTACCTGGGGTCTCGAACGGAGCCGCTATATATATGATTTATGTAGAGCGGTATTCACCCAGGTCTGGACACGCAAATGCCATTTTATATTGTTGTAAACTTACATGAATAGCGCATTGGCTTCGCAAAATGAAATAACGAAGTAGAGCAATGATATTTTTATTGCGTACAAAAATTGATTTTGAAAAAATGGCGTACAATCAGTTTCCCCAGCTTTTCCAATCGATTGGCTCGAAAAAACTATGTTCAGATTTTCGCTTTTAAAACATTGGCGAGTTAGAATTGAACATGAAACATCCGAAATATTGATATTATTTATTACCTGGGTATCGTCCCGTGTATATATATATACATGTGAAATATATATATATATATATATATATATATATATATATATATATATATCAATGTATAAATATATATATATATATATATATTTACATATATATAGAATATATATATATATATATATATATATATATATATATATATATATATATATATCAATGTATATATATATATATATATATATTTACATATATATTTATATATATATATATAAATATAAATATAAATATAAATATAAATATAATATAAATATCAATATCAATATCAATATCAATATCAATATCAATATCAATATCAATATCAATATCAATATCAATATCAATATCAATATCAATATCAATATCAATATCAATATCAATATCAATATCAATATCAATGTATATATATATATATATATTTACATATATATTTAATATATATTTATATATTAATTATATATATATTTACATATATATATATTATATATATATATATATATATATATATATATATATATATATATATATATACATACTTGTTAGAGGCGCATAAAATACAACATTGATAAAACACAAATATGCAAAATGTACGTAATAAATTAAGCTTATGCAGTAAAAACAAAATGTCAAACAAGAATAATATATACAGAAAAACGATAGAAACTTCTAAAAATATAGCATTCAGCTTTGTAGAAATAATTGCGCATACGATACTGTTACAAAATCACTTTCACATATGAGTGAAATTGAGCTAAATAGAGGAAATAGAATGAATGTCCAGGTTCAAAACCCTGGCATAAGATTTGAACCCGAATGCTCGTGAGACCAGTGTTCTAACTGCTCTGCTACTATGTTTTAAAATTATCACCATGAAGACAGAATGTGTTAACACATTAACATATTTGGGGAATAATGTCCTTATTTACAAACATTTGTCCACCAAACTAACTAGACTCTTGTTTTTTTTGCAAATCGTTTGCTATTCATAGTTTAGTAATGGCCACAACATTAATTTGATTTCAAATAAAAAGTTAATTTTTATTTTTCAATCTCATTGAAACAAAATAATCAGATATCCATACTAAATTGTATGACAAACTAATTATCAATATGTTGAACCTATTAATTAAACATAATTGTGGTAACGTCAATGGTAGTCCCCTCAACCAGCACATCACAATATACTGGATTTATGTAAACATATTTGTATATTTTATGTTACCGAACGAAAATGGTATAACATTTTGAAAATAGTCACAATTAACCAACACATAATAATGATGTGCTATGTTTATATTGCTATATGTATTTTGCAAAACGCATTTAAATATTTGTTGCGAGTTAGTTTGAGTTCATCTACTCGAAACCAAAATGTACAGATTGCAACATAAATAGTCGTATTAAATATGATCATTTGCAAGCAAACCAAGTAACATAACTAAATATTATATACGTAGTTATATATTTAAAGCAAATTCTGGAAATTATTTGTTCAGATATTTATATCTCCAGAGCATGAGTGTGTATTTACTAGCCAAGACTTTGAATGCCCATATTATATAAGATAGTTGTGGTGTCGGCCCTGGTCATTTTAGGACCGCTACACGCAGGAGAGGGTAACGTTGATAAACCCGGTTTAGGTTTTTATTTTCGCGGCCCGGCGTGTGTTCTGTGTACACATGAACGCACATGTGTAATGATTTGTGCACTGTTTTAGTGAAGTCGGTAAGCTTTAGCATTGACAAATGTAAAGTTCACATTGACAGCCGCCAGGTGCGCCCCTGATAGCATGGCTTCGCTTTTCGACCGATAGTTAGTGCAAGGGTGCATCTTTCAGTATATTTGTTGGTATGGAAAAATTGCATTAGACAAGGTAAATAGCCCACCGTTACATTCGATGCAATGAGGCGATCTGTTTTCACATTTCTTGGTGTGTGAATTGAATCCCCAGCCATTAGGACATGTTTTCTTCGTAACCTTTCCTTGTTTTATTTCCACGTACTTGTGACAATCAACACACGACATAAACGTTCCATCGAGCTCCATCTCGTTGTCGTAAGCACATGCAATGTTCGACAGTGGACACCACTGAACTAAAACACATTCATTGTAATATAATATACTAAACTCTCAGTAGATATTTTGCAATAGATATAATAAATTCACAAGCTTGAACAAATGATGCAAAGCTGATTTTAAACATTTGATACTTTATGTCAGAACATTATGTTTCACAGTGATAGGTAAATGAAATGACGACGCGAAGTAAGTGACACAAAGCACAGAAAATTCCATTTCACAAATATAATCCTGTTATTTTACATATAGTCATATAATGGCATATACCTAAAGTCGGATTCGCAAAGTTAATATTTAGATTTTCGTTCTTTTTTAGATTTGCAACGCTATGCATTTTTGGAAAACATATGACATCCTGAATGTGTAAAAAAGTAAAGTATTTGGCGGCCATCTTGGCTTCTTTAAATGACAGGCTCTGACGACATACATTTCTCAGCCTATCAGCTGCTACCCAGTTTTTGTGTGTTGCTAAACCTACATATCCAGTGGCAAGGTATCCAACAGGATCAGTTACAGTCACCTATGCATCATGAAATTACTACTTAATAAAAATTACACATGGTATGACTTAAATACATGCATCAGTCTGGGAGTCAAAGCTGACTGTGTCTAAACCTGCAATTGACAGATATAGTTAGTTCTTTTCTCGCTGGATTCTACATCCTTACGACTTCTATAATAAATATCAAGCGGAGATCAAGCGGATAACTTAGAGCAAACTGGTTGCCAAAATGGCCGCCGGTGCCCATAGAAAATAACTGTTTAACTACGTGGCCTAGAATCACGAGTGATACCATTTTTCAGTTAAATCCATTTTTGGAGGTTATAGGTGTATTTTGACGACATCACATGGTCAAAGGTTATGCTACAGGTCATATGTTTATTATTTATTTTTATTATTATTATTATCACAACTAACACATCTACAGCGTAATATTTCCGGGACCAGCCTTTTCATAGGCGCGTACACACATCATAAAACATGCATTTAATCATACAGAAGTTTAAAAATGTATATCATAGAATGAATATTCAGGTATATTTCGACAAACATGACTACAATTTCACGATTATATATATATTATATATATATATATATATAATATATATATATATATATATATATATATATATATATATTGTTTTAAATTTTTGATTAAACATAAAATAGACCATACACACCGGAATTACTCAATAAACATGATATGTCAGTTCCGTATATATTCTCATGGTCTATTTTATGCACTTAATCAAAAATTACATAATGACAGCCAACTAATATAATCTGCCCATATATTATTTGTGTGTAAATAGCTGCTGTCCAGAGTTAAATTACGCAATATATAAATGGGGATTTAAGATGCAATAATTACATAATGAAAATAATAATAATTTTTTTAATATATATATATAAATATATATATATATATATATATATATATATATATATATATATATATATATGTATGCGACAGTTTTAGCAATGTCGACAGTATAAATCCAGGCAATACATTGAAAGGTGCACGAAAATAGGGCACAAAGTTAAGATAGTCTTATCTAATCCGAAGTGTTCATCATTATCCCTAGATGAAGTCAAGTCAACCAGAAACTGGTTGATAGTTCCATCCGAACTATTAAATCGCATAAGTCATTAATACAACATGGTTTACACCGACTTCCCGGTGTCGCGCCTACATCATTCCGGGCGTTAAACAACTTTCCGGCAAACGTTTCTGCGCGTGCGCGTAAAATGTAATATCAGCAATGTGCGATCAAACGCAAGATATGTATAGTATAAACACCACGCGCTGTTTTGGTAAGTTTTATTCGATAAATTGAAATATTACGTGTGTTTCCACCACCATCACAAATGTTGACGCGATGAAGTTATATGATTTGCGTTTGCTACCAAAACATATCTCAAAATCAAATTGCCTCGTGTAAATTTGAGACTTCCTTTTTTCTCAGAGTGTCCGATATACGGCCTATCTGATTACATATGTATTTAATATGAGATTCATCGAAAAGCTTAAAGGTAACCAATGATAAAAAATTATTCGCGCATATGCAGAAACGACACCCAAAAAGTATGTAACTCCCGAGAGAATGTATACGCTACATCTGCACATAAACAAAGCTGACAACATCTTGGAATGCCTGTGTTTTCCGGTATTATCATCTCACTCGCGGATGTAATGTTTCACAATTAGTGTAGTAATGAGAACATACAACTTATTGAACTTATTGTCGCGGCCGCTTTCATGAAAAACACATGTAATAAATATGATGTATTTTATCTCGAGTATGTGCACACTGTGTGCATATGTGTGCACAAGCACAATAAAGTGTGAGATAGTATGTCAACAATAAATGTTGACTTTGTGTGTGTTCTTTCTCACAAAATGACGCTACCAAATACATTTTAACACCGTCAAATCCGGGGATTTTGCGCAAATGTATGCAATCATATTAAAGCTGCTCCCTCCACTCGTTTGCTAATCGCCAAACCGGTTCTTTTATGACCAGATGTGTAATGTGTTAATAGTTTAACTAGTATGCACAGTCAGTTAATTTTTTTAATGCGTACTTGTAATTTTTTTATTGTAAAAAAAGAATCGCCGATACACCGAGTATAACTGGCGAAAAAATCAGCAGCTGCCGACGTCCTTTGCTTTTTGGGTCACGTGCTTTATGCGAGATCGACCTACTGCGGAACAATACCAAATCGCACGTGCTTTTGCGCGTCATGACTAAGATCCCAAAGCCAAAGTGATTCTTCTATGAAGGTACGCATTAAGTGCATCAACGCAGTTAGCAACAAGAGCGAGTAGTCGGGGGCTAATTCACTCTTGTGAACGTCTACTCGACGCGGATTCTCTAACTTGTAAGATTATCACTGTCGCTGACAAGGCAAGCCAGTTTGAGTTGAGTCACCATCAATATCGCTCGGCACCACTCAGCCAGACACAACCTGTGTTGATATGTACCGGTATTGTATTTGATTACGCAGGATCTTGTTAAAAAAATTGTAATTGCGAAAGTACATATCCATAGAGAATAGATGACGTGAGGGACGAAATGATAAATAAAATTGACATGGGGGACTGGTAGTAGGCTCTTGTTAGTCGGGCAAGAAGCGTTGTAATTTAGAATTTAGGGGAGCATCCGTTATCTCGTTAACAGAACGTCAAACGGAGAATTACATTAATCTCACAATTATTAAAACAGTGTTTTGCGACTCACATTTCAGTACTATTACTGAATGTTGTTATTTCCATTACATTTAATGCAAAATAATTTAGATTTTTATGACAGCGATGATTGATTAAAATGTTAATACAATAGGTCTACACTATTATAATCATGCAAGTATTACATATAACATTCTTGCACTTGTTTCCATTGTAGTCAATGATGCCTGGCTGTAGTCTATGTACCTGGTACCTTTCAACTCGCACGTAACGTGCCAGCTGTTTTCAAATATTTATCAACATTTTTATCACAGCATTATATGAATGCATAATATATTCGAATTATAATATTGCTACAGGCCACACTACAATGCAAAAGTGAGACAAGGCAGAGGAGGGGCTAAGATTAAGGCAGTCACATGGGTATGGCAGATGCCGGGAGGATACGTAATCTGCAGGAGGCTCACATCTGATCAGTACAGGTAATTTAAACATTGTAACAATCAACAACGTATAAATTATCAAAATATTTTAATATGTCCATTTAAATACACATTGTTTTCATTCACATATTATCTTGAACATGGAAAACTAGAATGACCTTTGTTCTTGTTAGTCTTATATAATGCATATTATACCCAGTGTGTCAACACAGACATTAATGCACATACACTGTGAGTCGGGGAGAGGCATGGCTAGGTAGATCAATTAAAAAAATTACCTTCAAAATGGTGCATTCTGAAGGATGTTTTAACTTATTCCCTGGGAAATAGAGAGGAAACAAATGCACAGCTACAAGTGTAAACATGTTTATAGCAAGAAATACCTATGAGGTGGCCATCCTGGCATATTTTGAGCAAATTGGCTTAGAAAAACATTAAGGTGGTCCACATCACTCATCATATAGCAGGGGAAATACTGCAGCGATGACTAAAAAAATCAATAATACAGTGTTGAAGAAGGTAGACATACATATTATGAATGCTTGAATATTTTTGAGGGAATGTGCTGTTGGCATCACATTAACCTTATTTTGTCATTTCCAACATTTGTTTTGACCAGACAACCTCACATATTCATGTTTGACATAAAATTTCAAAAATGAATATGTGTACATCATGTAATAGTTATTACATGGCATAATTATTTACTCCCAACTCCACTACCATGATGCATGTTTTTTGTTTACTGAAATTGAATATATGCTTTTCTTTACAGGTCAACAAGAAACTGAACAATGCTTACTACCACTAGTTCAACAACTTAATATGCTATACAGGACAGTTGTATTTGTGGACAAGATTATACAACAATGAGCCGTTCAAGAAGCTGCATATTAAATGTCAAGTATTTGAATGTCGACCAAGTGAAGTGATCCCAGTTGTACTGTGTGTTGCATCATGACAGACTCCGCAGTACATACCCTGACTGACTAGAGACCAATGCAGAATGCAGAGTGCTTGACATGCGAATATGGTAAAGCCTGACTAGCTTTGCAGTTGGTGATGAACGGTGGATGCCATGGTCTGTCAAACATGGCATAACCCTTTGGTCAACCTCTCTCGACACTCGACATTCTTTAGTGAACTACATCAGCTTGGATATCGATGACATTGTGTGAGTTCACTCTCTTTGATGATACTGCATTCCAGCTTCCTGGCATTTCACTGTACATCCGCATCTGCCTATACAAGAAACAAAGTGACAATTAACATGGCTCTGACATGTATGATATTTTATATGTGACGACACACTTAGCCAATACCATGGTAATATAATTGTTTTATTCATGTTATAAAATTTGCATGCCCACATGTTATATATACATTACTCAGACCTGTTATATTGAACATTTCTACTAATGTGGGAAACATTCTGCCACACTGAAATTAATATGTGAAAATACTAATTGTACAAAAGAAAGGTATTCACCACTATCTCTAGCCAGTACTCCTCACTGAATTGAGTAAACATATCGCAATTGCACATGTAAATCTCAGCCACATGACAAGGACCTTGACTAGTTTAGCCACTTTTTAGGTGTAAAGATACATAGCATTAAATATATATATATACAAAATTATATCTACTGTTTAAAAAAAATTATGTATAATCTAGTTACTTTATGTAATATATTTATTATTTCTAAAGCACAATATCCAACATGGTCAAAGTGCTGTACATAATGTTATTATATGTACATAGTATGTATATGATATCTATTTACAGCATGTTTCTGTAACAATTGTGTGTGTGTTATGGGTGAACTCTTTGCAAAAGTAAATTTCCAGAAATATGTTTTAGTACGACAATTCTTTCATAATATTGAACAATTTTCCCATGACATGCATCACTAAGCACATGTTTGCTAAAGCTAATGTATTCTCTGTGAAAGGCATAATTTGAAAGCCTAATGAATGGGATTCATGTTTTTGAACTAATTAGTATTTGATATACCATGTGCTGGATGCCAGAGATGGAGTGAGTACAATACAAATGTACTCGAGTACGAGTACGATTACTTTGAACATGCATGAGTACGAGTACTCAGAAAACAAATGTACTCGAGTACGAGTACGATTACTTTACAATGTACTCGAGAACGTTTTCTGAGTACTCGTACTCGTACTCGTAATCATGATTACTTTCATGATTACTTTAATGAATATCCTGTTTCTAACATAAAGGCGACTCATGGAATCCCTAGGTGTCATTCTTGTTCTGTTGTTGTGTCACTAATGTTCTAACTAATTACTGCTATCCACTATCCAGGTGTTATTATTATTAATAATTAGACGACTTTCTCAGGTATTCGATGAATCATTTAATGCTGGATTAATAATTTAATTTATGGTTTCTGAGTCAACTACAAATAGGAGGCATTTAAGAATTTCAAATACACATGATCAAATACATTACAATAACAACACTTCAAAACCAGGGGTGCATATTCAAGAGTATCCAATCCAAATATGTAGTATATCAGATGGGGGTCAAATACATTTGTATTTGAAAGTATTTAAATACTTTTTAAGTATTTGTATTTGATGTTTAGGAATTAAAAGTATTTGTATTTAAATACTTTCCTAAAGTATTTGACTTTTTCAAATATTTTTTCAAATACATTGTCAGTATCAACATTTCTTTTTCACTGTCACATGTAATGCCTGCCAAACTGAATACCTTAATGCACTGCAACTTCACCCAACAGTGCTAATTACTGATGAAGACACTTAACAGCAGGCTTCCCCCATGGTCCAGCAGTGACCACAAGCCAGAGGATGGATGACCATAGGTCAATATCCCCTTTTGTTCTTTAGTCAGGCTTCGATTTGGCACCAGGTTATTCTGGTTTCCTGGCTGACTTTGAAGTTGAGCCTTCCTCACAACATCTTAGCAAAGATTAGGAGTGTATCTTCTGAGGGCAACATAAGCATTATATGTTGATACTGACAATGTATTTGAAAACATTTGAAAAAGTCAAATACTTTAGGAAAGTATTTAAATACAAATACTTTTAATTCCTAAACATAAAATAAAAATTTATACTTAAAAAAGTATTTAAATACTTTCAAATACAAATGTATTTGACCCCATGTCTGGACCCATCTGATATACTACATATTTGAATTGGATACTCTTTTGAATATGCCCCCTGGTTTCGAAGTGTTATTATTGTAATGTATTTGATCATGTGTATTTGAAATTTTTAAATGCCTCCTATTTGTATTTGATTCAGAAACCATAAATTAAATTGTTAATCCAGCATTAAATGATTCATCCAATACCTGAGAAAGTCGTCTAATTATTAATAATAATAACACCTGGATAGTGGATGGCAGTAATCAGTTAGAACATTAGTGACACAACAACAGAACAAGAATGACACCTAGGGATTCCATGAAAGTTGCCTTTATGTTAGAAACAGGATATTCATTAAAGTAATCATGAAAGTAATCATGGTTACATTCTAAAGTAATCGTGTATATTGTAAAGTAATCGTACTCGAGTACATTTGTTTTCTGAGTACTCGTACTCGTACTCATGCATGTTCAAATCGTACTCGTACTCGAATACATTTGTACTGTACTCACTCCATCTCTGCACTAAGCACATGTTTGCTAAAGCTAATGTATTATCTGTGAAAGGCATAATTTGAAAGCCTAATGAATGGGATTCATGTTTTTGAACTAATTAGTATTTGATATACCATGTGCTGGATGCTCGAGGATACAAATATTTATAAAAGTAACTCTTTTTTACATTTACCTAACACGTTTTCAATTTTTTTATTGCTGCTTTGCTTGTTATCTGATGAAATAAATACATTATATCAAGTGCAGTGATTGTACCTGTAGTTATGCTTATATTGTGCTTGCCATTATTTTTTTGTCAATTTCATGAAATAGTTTTGGTAAAAAGTTTTTACTTTATGATATCTTTACTTATATACAATTTAACAAGTACACCCACCCATTAATACAGACAAATAAAATATCACATAGAGGGTCAGATTCAGAAATCGTCTTGAGGGCACACAAACCTCTACTGGCCTTTGAACCAAATTGTGTAGTCTACATTTTTATTGATACCGCATAGCTTCAGCTTCCACTGTCTCATCTGGAGTGGTGATATCGGAAAATGCCACAACTTATTATTATCACTTAAACTGGGTCATATTTCAAACAATATTGAGGCTCATTAGCATTGACCTATTATAAAAAGTTTGCAGGCATACCAAATTCCTACAGTGTAGGAGGCACTTCCATAGGGCCCCAGGCCCCTTGGATTCACAAATGACATACGTCTGTACAATTTTTATAAAAGGTTTGTTGAGAGAGTAAATTAATGTATATTACAACACTCATTTACCTGAGGTGATGAGCTTTTCCACATGCCCTATGGTGGTGATACCTCAAGTTCTGAAAATGTGAATCAATTCAAAGTAGCACTCAAGACGTATCTGTTTACAGATTATTATTTTGACACTCTGTGATCACAGTTAATCAGTCAACTATTCCTACATTTATTTTAATTTATTTATTATTTTCATTAGTATATATATTTTTAATACAGTGTGTAGTTTTGTGCCAATTTAAGTCGGTATTTTAAAGTATTGTATTTGTTTTATTAGCATATCTACATTTTATCAAAGTAGTATTGTATTAACTTTTTAGTATTATTGTGTGTGTATATATATATATATATATATAATGTTATTAATATGTATTTTTATTATCATTATTTTAAGATTAATCATTGTAAAGCGCCCCAGAACAATTATTTGGATGGGGCGCTATATAAGAAATAAACTATTATTATTATTACTTGAAAAAATTGCAATGTAATGAACGATCACCTTCCAGGCTTCCAAATGCAAGCAATATCTTGTTATTTTGTTACATTAATGTTAATAATAAATTAAAATAATATGTATATACCTATTTTTATGTATTAAATTATCATCATTGCTTAATGTATTAAATTATTATTATAACTATAATATTATAATATTGTCATTATGAATAAGTATAACGAAGGCCTAAGTACAACTGTTACGGATCACTTATAATGCATTTACATTATATACCTATAGCTACTATTAGGCTAATTAAGCCTAGTTAATCTTAGGCTTAGAATATTTACCTGCTACATACCATATGTGACATAAACATTACATAGTTACAGTATTATAATCAATCACTGACATGTCGTAGTCATCTAAGTATAGGCCATAGTCATTGCCTGGCGTAGTCATACTCGTAGCATAGCCATACCTTGGTATTTTGTCGAACCATGGCATTGGCTGAATAACTAGGCGCTCAGGTTGAAGGTAAACAATAACATAAATTTAATTAAAAAAAACCAGGAATATCAATGACGTATACTCATATGCCTAAATATATATGTGATTATAGCTGAGCAACTCGTAATTACTAACCTATTTGGAAGAACATCTGTGCGAACGCTGCATGTTGACTGTAGTCAGTGCCAGTTCGCCGGCCCACGGGCACGGTGTCCGTAGCTTGCAAAACCAGGGCACTGTGACTGTCACTGTTCCGAAGTCATGCTATTCACTGCTTAGTTCCATATTCTTTCCCAATCATGCGTCGATGCTGTCTTTGTCTGCTTAATTTGCCGTGTTGGTGGCATATAAAAATCATGTTTGTGCCTAAACTCGCTGTTCCTAAACGTAAACAACTCGACAGGATGAAGGTCAATCTCGCCACCCAAGTCTCGTTCGCGTGAAGACTAAAGCGTATTCCGCTCAAATCTCCATTTCCATAGTTAGGTTTCGTACAGAGTTTCGACCGGATTCTATCGAAACGAAAATTGAAATAGTTCCTATTTATTGTATTAATTTCAGAAAAAAGAAGTAACATGTATGCATAAACCAACTAAGCAATCATTAGGGGGTATTTAATACCACCGCTGTTTGTGAAATTACTAAACGTCGCTAGGAGCAAACGATTTTTACGCGAGTGAGTGGAGGGAGCAGCTTTCAGTTAGTATATGTACTATAAAGTCTACCAATGTATAAACTAAGCATTGCCAAAGCTAGATCAGAAATAAACATATTTTCTCTATTCGTGGTTGAAGGGTCAATGTTGAAACCTTTGTAAAATCATATTTCGAAAATTACTGTTTGAAACTGTTTTATATATAATATATAGTTTTTTTGTGACTGTTCTATTGCGACAATGTTTGATATCTCACTCTGTACAGCATTTTATTTCTGAGTGCCACGTGCGATAATGGTCAGGCGTTTTATCTTAATGAAATATACATGCATATTTTCGTGTAAACGTACGTGTTAACAGCATATACATAGAGTAAAAACGTACTTTCGCAGCGAATTCCTGCATATGAGTTTGCGCAAGAACATACAATTTTGTGGTCCGTATTAGACTTGCTGCTGCTGCACGTACCGCCATTCTGACACGGGTTTGGAACACAACGTTTGTAAACTACAACAGAAATTGCAATCCAATACATTACCATCTTAGTTGAACAAACTATGAAACACAACGGTCAGGTACTTTTGGTTAATGTGCCCATGTGTTGTATAATAACGATACTAATTGATATGCTTTGATGTATTATGCATTGCCTGATAATATTTATATTTATTAACCCAACGATGTTTGGGGGAAAGTGCAATCATGCGCGTTAATACGTTTGAAAATTGCGTCATATTATTTCAGCGTGTACCATAAATATGTCGTGAGATCTTGCGCAAGAGACGACACGATACTAACGTGAGGCGGGCAGATGTGTTGCATGATTAAGATTATGCAATTTTGAAACGTTACTAACACAAAATCAAAACAATTACAATATTGCCCCTATATCCAGTGACTTTTCTGTAGATGACTTAATTGTCTTTAGGAACCATACCAATGGATCAAACCAATGGATTAAATAGACCACAAGCAATTGTTTAACTGAATATATATATATATATATATATATATATATATATATATATAACTGAGGGAGGTATGGGGATTCACAAACAGAAATAATGTTAATACACCAGCTAAGTTGCGATAAGTAACAAAACATGGAGAGGTTTCGAGCTATATGAACCAATTCGCGTTTTCATAGATAGTCGCAAATTGAAGTGCGTTGGCGTGACAGTGTGCGTGCTTGCGAGCGTGTTATGCGTGCGCGTGTATGCTTACTTTCGCAATGTGTGCCCATGAACTCATCAGTACACCAACATTTGTAACCTTTTCTCAGTCTGTCGCAAGTACCTCCATTCTGACAACTTTGTCCGCGGTTACAGCCTTCGTAGACTGTAAAGCATTCATGAGCAGTATGTTACGTTTAACACCCAGTCATTACAAGATTTACACTAAACAAATATATTCGATGTAGTCCTCTAAACTCGATATAATCCACTGTCGTCGGTCTCGTGCAGAAGCCTCTCAAGTGCATACTGGAATATGTGTGAAAAAATAATATTAATCCATTAATGTATGCTTAAAATTATGTCATGGTACCGTTGCACAAGGGACAAACACGTGCTAAACCGTACGGGTCAGTGCTGCTGCAGTCCGACGGACCCCTCATGCAATCTAATCCCCATAACAACTAAATAATTGTAAACCTGCAAAAAATCTGAAACAATTAAATTATGTATTGAATGATAGATAGCTATCATAATGCAGTTGCCCAAGTATCAGACACGTGCGAAGCCGTACGGACCAGCGCTGCTGCAGCCCGACGAACCCCACAAGCAATCCAACCCCCGTAACAACTACATAATTGTACTTTGGCCTGGAAGCCGCCACCAAGACGACACCAACCACCCCCACCCCCACCCCCACTTCCCACACAGGACCACGTAGTGTCTCATTCTACAATGGCCACCCCTTCACGACTGTTCATGCTAGTCGTCAACATGTTTCTTGTCAGCATGTCTTCCCACATGAGTCTCCTTGTACTCCTTCTTCTACCTCCCTCTTCTTCACGCCACGCTCTTTTGTATGTGACTACTGCCATCTTCAGGTGTTTGTTCAACTCAATTTCTATCTATATATGCATGTATGCTCTCGCTTTTCTCTAACATATTCTTTAGACTCAGTTGTTTTCTGATACCTTTAACTTCCTCTCCTACCTCTCTATCAGTGGCAGTGTTCGCAAAACATACATACATACGTATGTACATACATACATACATGATACATACATACATACATACATGCATGCATGCATGCATGCATGCATGCATGCATGCATGCATGCATGCATGCATACATACATACATACATACATACATACATACATACATACATACATACATACATACATACATACATACATACATACATACATACATACATACATACATACATACATACATACATACATACATACATACATACATACATGCATAAGGTTGGTACAACGTATGCTTCCAACACACTTCCTTTCAAATGTTTCTTTAGCTTTCTGTCCCACACACTCATCTCTCCTCTTCCATGCTGCCCTTACTGCTTACACTTTTTTCTGTATTTCTTTACTTACACCATCCGTCATAACTTACTGTAATCCCAAGTAAACATAATCGTTTGTCTTGTTTAATGGTCTTCCATCATACAGATCCTGTTCAACTATTTATCACCTACACCAGTGTTCTCTTAAGATTAATTCTAGGTCTGTTTTCTGAAGGTGTTATTCCATTCTTGCAATGTTCTCAAATTTCCTCTTTGTTATCAGCAACCTTCTTGGTTTCTTCCTGCTTCGATATCTTTCCACGTAATTCATCCACCTGTCTATACGATGTGTTTACAGTATGTGAACATTTAATGAAGAATAGCAGGGAACTCAAACCCCCCTCTCTGAGAGATCTACATCCACTCTAAATTGTGCTAATGTTTCTTGTACGAATCGACTCTCACTACCGTTGCTGCGTCCTTTTACATTACATTACCTCCACCATTCTGCAAATGTAAGTTCTCTAGGCACGATGTCAAATGCCTTTTCCCGATGAACAAATCTCGGATGCGACATGTTTTTAAATGTTCTCTTCTTTTTGAAATGTATTCTGATGGCACATCCCATTGATTCTCTCCGATTGTACGCGCCTCAGTAAACCGCTCTGTAGCATGGAAAATTCTTTCCAATAATTTCCGGGCGGGCACAGTAATAGTATACCTCTGTATATCTCTCGATAGTGGATGTCCTGATACCCCTTCCATATAGGCACACTCACTCGATCATTTGTCTTAACTACTCCGCTGATAATATTTCCTGTTGTGAAACATATATATTAAACAGCGACTTCAGCAACTAGTCTGTTTACTTTCACTATTTATAATTACAGTTCGCCTACTCCTGCTATAGTATTTAAGTTTTAGTCTTCGTTAGTGCGTACCCCATCTCGTCTTCACTTAGTGTCCGCATTTGTACCTGTCTCCATTCAGTATGAGGTATACCTACATCATCTCTCCACGCTATTTAGTAGTTTCTTAAAATACTCCTCCCAAACACCCAACAGTTGTTTTTTGCTTCAGCCACCAATGTCCTATCGTTTCTCTTCATTGCTGATGTTTGAATAATATCTTTGGTATATCTCTCTCTCTGCGGTAAGTTTGAAGATAATTTATTCCAAACATTTTATCGACTCTATCACATAATTTCTGCATTGTTATATATAAAATGCTAACACAAAAGAATATGTATTGTAGTCAGATATAATATCCATCAAGTTTTTGCCATGCATTTGGGAAAAAGTGAAATTATTGGTATAATTAAACATGTTATACGATACAAATGAAACCGAAACTACCGTGGCCAATATATGAATTGGCTATTGGGATCAGTAGTATAGGCTTCTTCAATGGCCTTAAATAATATGACTGCATTTTGCCTCACATCTCATACTAACCATGTTTGCCGTAAACGGCCACTTCACACAAGATCAGAGTTTTCGCTTTGGTTCGGATCGTCACCTCCCGTCCTCTCACCGTGCGTACACATGGAATGTATATGGTTTCGCCGGTGGTAACGTCTCGTGTGAACGTTCCGCATGTCCACCACCGCAAATATCTACGTCGGCCGTCACTACTTGGGCCAAGTCGAATGGTCAAATCTGACGTCATCCAACCTAAAACATGTCAGCACAATTATTATTCAAGGATATTTATATTAGTTGAAGGCAACTATTGCTGTAGTTGTGCATCTTACTGTCGCGGAATGACGGGAAATTATATAACTTAGAACTCTCTTACAACTCACCACAACAGTCGGCCCTGGTAGTTATAACGACCCCATCCACTTGGATTAATATATCGTTGGCAAACTCCACATTCCAAAAAGTGCCAAAGAATCGGTCACGTACGGCATATGAGCAGCTGTGATGATCAAATATGCCGTCAGTATTACCGTCCACGGCATTTGTTGCATGTTCCGTCACATCGCGGTTTCTGCTGATGGTACTCTGAATAGCTCTTTTATATGGAACTGCCCAATTCGTCCCTGTCTCTAAAACAAATAAGAATCCCCAGACAGTTTTAAATGTGTCATTTGTGCCACTACTAATGTTTAACTCAGCTGCAGTAAAAAATGAAGTAAAACGTTATTTACTACGGACAGATAAAACAAAACTTGCTAGAGACAGTACATTGATTGTGTGTGTGTGTGTGTGTGTGTGTGTGTGTGTGTGTGTGTGTGTGTGTGTGTGGTGTGAGTGCGTGCGTGCGTGCGTGCGTGCGTGCGCGTGTCTGATAGTGTGTACGTGTTTTAATATTGTTGCCTTACGTTGTATACACGTTACTTACACATCGATGCAAGTATATTCCTTACTTTCACATCTGGTTCCAGTAAAGTGATCTTTGCACGTGCACTTGTATCGTGTCCCTTCATTCTCGCAATCTCCGCCGTTCTGACAGGGCCACGTGTCGCACGGTTCAAACACTATACGAACGAAATTGGTCTTATTTAACGATAACGATAAAACTGTATTCCCCATTTTCAACACGTCGTGTCAATCACATATCAAATGGGAATGTATTCTGGTGTTTGAGTCATACATATATAATTTATATTTATTTATTGTGTCTCATATTATATATATATATATATATATATATATATATATATATATATATATATATATATATATAATATTCATTAAATGATCAATTATCCGTTACAAATTATTAGTATTATTATGTGCTAATAAAGAAAGAAATAGTACATCTAAGATATTCTCTAAAATTATAAAATACACCTTTTATTATTATGTTAAATATTGCACAATAAATGAGAATTTCGTGTTCAGATATTTTGAGTTTTCTTAGACAACTAGAACATACACCTTTTAAAATAATTACTCTACTGAATTGCGGATATAAATTAATGATACAAGCGACACTACGACCACATGCACAATGACTAAAATGAGATGTTCACATTGAATTAAATTATAAACAACTAGTACTAGAAACTAACCGTGTTCGGCATAGATAGCCACTTGACACAGAGATAGAGAACCAGGATGAAGAGTTGTAATTTTCACGCCACGTCCTTTCAAACTAGGTTGACATGTGATATCAATATTCGTATGCTGAAATTGTTGTGGCACCGTTGCGCATAATTGGTACGTCCTTTGATAAGGACCTACTTCAACCATGAATTTGGGCAGCACCGACATACCTGGAATTAAACACACTTCGATCACGTGCGGTACAGATCAGTTGCCACCATATGAATCAGAGAAAGGTGTTCGACCAGATCTATGTAATAATTGCGAATTAAGGTACAAAATATGAGTGGGTGCGTTTAATATTATCTTCACCTTCACCTATCCCGTAGTCTTAGTGGACCGTTGGGGCGCCACAGATGACCTGGCAACCAACTCCCTCCATTCCTCTCGCCTCTCAGCCTTCCTCATGGCGGCGCCTAGTGTCATGCCAGTCGATTCCGGGATGTTGTCCTCCCATCTCTTTTTCTGTCTGCCTCATCTCCTCCCTCCTTGCACTTGCAGGATGTCTTGGCAAGCCCTGAAGATCTTGTTATGTGCCTGTACCATTTCAGTTTGCGTCGTTTTACTGTGGTCAAGAGGTCTTCGTGGGGCCCAATGGTTTGCCGAGTTCAGTTTCGCATCTCTTCGTTTGAGATGTGGTCTCTAGGTGATGCCGAGGAGCTTTCTGAGGCATCTCATCTCCATGGCTTGTATCCTTCTCTCTGTGTCTGCTGTTATAATGTACAGGACTATGGACATGACTAGGGAGCGCATCAGTCTGATCCTTGAGCTGAGCGCCATATTCCTGTCATTCTAGATGGTCTTGAGTTTGGCGAGTGCAGTTATAAAAACAGCGCACTAGATTGCATTTCGTGGTCTAACATGAATGCAATCCATGGCGGATGTATTTTGACAATTACATGATTTCGAAGAAGTTTTGAAATTTGCGGACATATACAGCACATAACAACTGGCCGTACTAGTATGTTTTAATGTATGCATATGTCTATTTAAACGTTTACGCCTGTTCGTTTTTGGTTCTCATTGGGGCCACGTGTCATATACTTCCACAACTATAAGTAGGAGCTTATTCTTATTGTTTATTTAAACAGTGGCCAGTGATGCCTTATAAACATACATGTGTTGCGAAGATCCGGTATGGATAGTAGCTCTGGTGATTGATGTCAGTTCCGCTCCAGTTATAAAGGTAAGTTCTTATATAGAGCAGAATCCGATCCTCGGAATTGCTCGAAGCGCTTTACACTATACTTCCCTGACAGACTTGTTCAATCGGACACCATCTCAACTTCTCTGGGAAGCATCCAGCCATAAGCTACAATTAATGCGCGAAGGCTGTTCGTACACATGTCCACTGTCTATAGCCAGGTACTCATTTATACAGCTGAACTGGAGCAATATGGAGTGAAACAAACGTTCCCAAGGTTTTAACACCGCAACACAGGAGGCGCTAACCTCTGATTCCCACAACCTGCTAACTATCACGTGTCAATGAAATGCATGCCACGACTGTCCGGTGACTGGCTTTTTAAGTACTGTGCCAGTCAGCCGGGTATCGGCTGAATAATGAAATGTGGACGTCATGGATGCCTGGTCATTTTCCTTCGTATGATGGTGCTTTTAAAAACCCAGTATTTAATCATTCAAATTGTCAAACATTTCTTAAATTTAAAGTTTCCACATATGTCGTTGTACCTTTATGTCGTATTGTATAATATGTGTAATGATGATCTTCAGACATCAACATTAGTACAGTTCAGGGCTGGGTCGGGTCACAGCAAGAAAAAGAACCAGGTCAAAGGTAAAGTGGCAAGGTCAAAGGTCATACAGCGGTCCGTGGCTGACAGGTGATCAATACAAACTAGGTCAAAATTAAGTGGCGGTAAGAATTTATCTTATTTATAAACTTGGGGGATTATATAGATTTAGGGTGGCGATTGCAGTCACGTGAATGTGCCGAAAATGAAATATAGCGCGGACGTGAAAGTAACAACACCTACCTACCAACAAAAGTCGGTAAACGTTCGGATAATTTGATAACTTAGGCCACTTAAGCGTGCCAAAAATGATTTTGCAGTACGCTAATTACTGTGAGATTTTGATACATTGTTGCAATAATGGTGTTTTTAGCATCAGCACACCTGTTTACTGTAAGATCGTATCAAGTTTGCAGAAAAATCCACAGGTTATGGGATGCATTTGTGCATTGTTTTAATACATCATAGTGACGTCCCAAACATGGATGCATAACTTTTTTATTTTGTTAAATATATCCCATATTCACTGGAACACATATAGAAAAGTCTATCATTACGCATGCGCAATAAGGTTTATCAGGGGGGCTCTTGACCGTTGACTGTTTTTTGACCTAGTTTTAAAATAATACAAACACATTTTGACAGTAATATAATTAACGTCCCCTCCTACAGGGGTGCCATTTCTTCATCACCTATTCTCCAGGGCGCTGTATTGACCCTTTCGACATTACTAGCTTGTGCCCTATCCACCAGGAGCGCCACTTGACCTTTGACCACGTTTGTTGTTCACCACCTCTCCGACAAGGGCGCTGCTTGACCATTGACCTTGCTCTTGCTTCGACCCTACCCTGTCTGAACTGTGCCTACTATACTACTAACATTCATATTTAATATCAAGCCTACCGCATGCAGTTACATAAACTATTTTTATTCAATTATAAATAGTCGTGTATCGTATCTGTATTAAACATGCGAATGTAAGTGAAGACAAAATATTCATACAGAAATATTTTATCGAAACATTATGTCCCTTGTTAAGTTGTAAGACATGCAACCGGCTCGTATAATGGACAAATATCGTAATATATACACAGATACAAAAATTCCTGCCTATAAATCAGATACAGTATGCTACTCTAGTGTTACATCATTGGCTAAACAGGGTATAGATCAAGCACTGATGTTTTCGGCTTACGCTGTTATACAACCAATAGGTGTCACGTTCTTTCGGAGTAATTTACATGTTTTAAGTGATGTGGAATTATCATATTTTTCGTGGCCGGAACATTTGGTTATATTATCAAAAATTTACTCACTTTGAGCATGTTCTTTGAAATATGCGATGTTTTGGAAAACATCACGTGTGGATACATAGATGACACCCTAACCAGCAACACGGACATGAGCATCCCACAGGTAATGGTGTTCCTTGACTTCTATTTGAACACCACCTGCTTCATATATGACGGTGTATACTGTCAGCATACACCCATATCGCCTTAGTAGCTAAATGCTGTATGGAACGATTTGAGAAACAAACAGTCTCTACAGCACCTCTACATCCATTACTACTACTTGAATGAGCCATTCACATTATTATACGAATAAGATGTGGTAGAGTTCACTGCACACATCAACAGCATCACCATCGAACCCGAGAAAGACGGCAAACTTCATTTCCCAGATCTATACATCCACATCCTGGATGAAGGATCCACGACGCTAATCATATAATGGAATCTTACATGCACGGACCAGTACCTCAAGTTCAATTCACACCAGATTCTAACTCATAAACGATCCGTCGTATGCACTCTAACAAACAGTTCACAATTGAACTGAAGACAGGAAAGCAGAACTTTGCGCTTGTCCACAATCTCCTGAGAACCAATGACTATCCAAAGTGAGCGCTTGCTGTTTGATTTAGTGATCTTTTAAAAATTGTTACATCATTAAATACACTCACCCATATTCATATCGACATATATATATATATATATATATATATATATATGAATATGGGTGAGACACACACACACACACACATATATATATATATATATATATATATATATATATATATATGAATATGGGTGAGACTATTGTATAGAATAGAATATGTTACATATTAAATGTTAATTTAATCGTAGATATAGTTAATCTATTAGTTGAGAACAAGACTCACACAGAAACATATCGTGCCAACCACTCATCATATCACAACGCACAGCGGATGATCTAAGTAAACTGCAGAAGTGAGTAAGGGGTAAATAATGCTCCTGATTCTCTGTCCTCGAGCATGACAGCTTATGTAACTGAAATGTTTCTGCTACTGCAGATATATATATATATATATATATATATATATGTTTACGCAGATTGTTTTTAAAGAATCACTGACTCTTGCCGAGCTTTAATAGTAATCACATCACCTAATGTTCGTTATTTACATCTGAAAGACCGCCATCCCTGCTATATCTTCCGAACTTACCAGGCAAAATCTTGATTGCAAATACTTCAACAAGCCTGAGAAATTCTACTCTGAACCATCCACGCTTCGTGAAGTATGAATGTGGACATGCGCGATCATGATGTTTGCGTTCATGATTGCCATCTATAGCTGCAGGTATATTTTTCTTGTACCAGTTAAAGACATAATTCTGAAATGCTTTCCCTTCCACAGCTAGATTCCTATCTGAAAAGAAAGATATACAAAGGATGATGAAAGTATTGTAAATATCCGTCTTTTCTCAAAATTGTTCTGTTAACATGGGTACAATTACTAGGCGGGCGTCTAGCATAAAATACCCCATAGTAAATGTATTTAATTGTCGAATGCCAAAACACTTTACATAGAAACAATATCACAAACTAATCTCATATGACGTTTATGTAAAAAAGATATAGCATGCTGCTTGTTAATTGTAGGTGTCGTGGTATTTCAAATGATGCAACGGTTAAATACAGCTTTACTGAATATAACGCCTACATGCAAATTTACTGAATGTATGCTGTATCAGATATCTGATGAACCGATATCAGATATCGGGATCGATTTTTTAGTGTAGTTTCATCAATGTATAACGTTAACCTTTGTTATTGAGTCGGTAATATAACAAAACTAATACACACGTGTGCACTTCGTCCCTCCAAAAGTGAAAGTGCAAGAACATAGAAACCCGTTTTGTTTGTTGCGGCAAGTACCTCCATTCTTGCATGGGTTCGATAAACATGCTGTAACATACACACGACATCTCTTGTATATCACATACTAGTCAATGTTTTACAATATTTAACAAGATTGCCGCCAATGATATGAGCCACAGAGAGCATATGGACAAAGACGGTTTTAACTTACCAAAGGTTTAATCGAGTTGTATCTCGACTTAAAAAGTTCTATGTTTAATGTCTACACTAGCCAACTGGCGCCAATACACGACCGCACGCACGCACGCACGCACGCACACGCACACACGCACGCACGCACGCACGCACACACACACACACAGGTTGTATGTGAATACATTTTCAACCTTCGTTTCAAAGAAATACGTTGAAAAGATGTATAAATATAAACTTATACAACTGATACAATTAATGTATCAGACATATTGTGTTTATGACATGGTCAGCGGTACGTTTATCATTGTAGATGAGGCAATCTTATCAGCTGCTATCTTCTGCATTATCAATGGATAAGGCGAACGAATACAGTATTGCTCAGGGGCTTTGGGGGGGGGTGAGGAGGATAAATTATTTGGCGGTGGTTCATTTGTCTGTGATCCGAATTATCACACAAGTGTAATATTTCAATGCAAATGACTGGAGATGGGTAGCAGTGATTGGATGCAGCTACCGGATATGTTATGTTTATCTATACATCCATACACATATAAATAAATGTTATACTACCTATTTTAATCATGTAACGATACGTATTTCACCTGACAAGGAAGTACCCGATACCTCTTTTCGTGTTATTTCCCTCTTTAGCTTATACACATACCTCGACCTGCATACGAGAACTTGGCATACAATAATACAATTTGCATACACTGAAACAACAACCATACGTCCATGTTTCCCTTTATGCATGAGAGATTAAGCACGGTATTCTGAAACAGAGAACAAAGTTTCGTAAAATTAGAGTCATGTTCTACAAAATCTTAATTGGATCTTCTTTATTATTATATACATTTTATGTCAATAAATAAAATTATTACATCTTTGTGGGTTACTATTGTTTTTGTAAACATGTTCTGGCTACGAGGTATTTTATTGCAGACTGTGCACTATAATAATGAAAACGACAGATTAGAGTTTAGCTGTGCACCCTTGTGTGCGCTGCGACATTTTTCTTACACATATATCCTTGATATTGGTATTACATTTGATAAGTCTGAATTAAAGAATTATATTTGACACTGATTTCGCCTATGGAGCTTGTGCACTATTACGTCATTTTCTGGGGAAGCCCTTCCGGCGCAATGCATTATGCATATTGAATTCGTCAAAAGTTGATTGTGCCGCCATTATCCCATATTAAAATTCCTTTTGTGGGAGTCACGCAAGACGTGACTGTCTCACAAACTGGCTATATGACAAGAAGAAAATATGATTACAACTTCACGGCATATAATCCATGTGTTTGAATCGCGTAGCAACTTATTGTGTTACTATATATGACATTATTTGACATAACTATTCTCGTTGAAATCAACCTGTGAAGTCAGGCGACTGCCGCCAATTCTGACTGGAGCGCCTTCGATAAAGTGTTTTTTTGTAGAGACGCAACTGTTATTTGTCATAGCTGGTAAGAAGTGTTACATATGATTAACTGGACGTGTAGAACCTCACTGTAGGAAAACATATAATTTAAAAAAAAAATCAACTTAAGCCTTAAGTCCAATTTCTGAAGAATATTAATTTATACCAAATCCAACAAACATTGTATGTTTGTATACTCCAAATCAGAGACAAAAGAAAGTCCTTTGATAAGGTAACTAAGGAATGTGTCTATTAAAAAACCAATACGGTTATCTGTCTATCTGATTATGCAATTAATCCTCATACAATTATAATTAGGGTGAATGCTAATAGAGTTAATCTTACCTTTTATATTACGGTTACTCAAACTTATCAAATGTTTACATACATTAAAGCTATACATTTACAATTGCATTCTTTTAATGTATGCATGTTTCAGGGTAAAATCTCACATGTCAAATGAATTTTCAAAATATGTTGTTGATCTGATCAAGAGTGTAAAATACAGTCTGCAGCGTTATGTGAATGGCCTAAGTCCTCAAATTACTTCACCTGCACTTTGCAGGTGGCGAGAAACGTTTGTAAATATCCAGGAAAACGCAGGCCTTTTAACAAGGGACAATGGCGGCACAACCTAATTGTTACGAGTACAAACTACCAACAATGCATTCTTTTTTAAACGATATTCATCTATGTTTTGGTTAAGAAGATAAGATGACAAAGAATACAAAACAAGATATACAAACTAGAACGGCTAATGTGTTCATCATCCAACAGCTTGGTCTCTTGGAATAATAGCTGTTCAGTCCAGCGATTAACTGCTATTATTCGTCACATCTACACATTCACCGTGGTGTGTAAGATAATTATTTGTTATGACGTGCAGCTAACAACCCGTGAAAGCGAAGTTGTAGAACTTACAATGTTTAAATAATAATATCCGGATGACGTTTCAGAGCATGCGCGAGTTAGTCGTTGTCAAACGTTATGCCGAATCTCATGTTAATAACATGTTTAGCCTAATATAGACGGCGATAATCCGTGACAGCGATTTAAACAAAACATAATATTTCAATTTATCGAATGACATAGTAAGCAACTCTCCATAATAACTGTATATTCTAATTCTTCAATACTCAGTGCCGTGGAAACAAGTTATTTGAAATCTAAATCTTTCTTTCGAACAAAATTCATCGGTTGCCTGTGTACATTGTTTGTCAGAAACATTGAGACACTAATTACCTAATGTATGAAAATACGCCAACGGCCATGAACGAATGTTTAGTATCACGGATTTTGACCTGCCCCGAATATTCTGGTTGAAAGTTATAATAATTATTTTTAACACTATATTATGAACACTATATCATTAACTATAAACTTGCACCAAAATTTGTATATAATTAAAACGAGGTAAACAAGATTTTGTGAAACACATTGAAATAAAACACAGATCACGTGATTTCAGTCCGCCATATTCCGTGATGTAAACAACCAAACTATTTCAAATAACTGGTTGATATTGAAATCAACTGTTCACTGTTTTGCGCAGTGATGATTGCGAACACGATGAGACAGTAACCGAGGCGAGTGTTTCCGTTTGGCGCGTGGCAACCATAATACCATAATCATTAATACGTCAGTTCTTGTATTTCACTAAAACAAATATATTTGACGCTTTGTTTGAATATCATTGATGCAACAAGTGGTTAACTGATTAATAATAATCATGCGTCGTGTTTAATTTCAAAATGTTAGTAAAGCTATATATTATACAAGCGTAACTTCCCCGTAAGACAGAAATCGATTGGTCTAGATTCTAGTACCGACGTATATTTAAAATCTGCGTAATTTACGTAAACGTCTGTTCAGGATGTGGCTTAACACGGCATATTCCGTTATTTATGACCAAATCTTACACAGCCAATGTAAACACGCACGTGTGCTTGTCTAACAAATAGCTTCCTGTAATACATACCTCTATATCAACATAACAAATCACATTTTGTCAAAGACGCTAGGCGCTCCACAACTACGGGCATAAAAAAACCACAATAATAAAAAACTTCGTTTCGCCTCGTTTTGGAATAGTAACGAAATAGGTCATAACCACGACATTATATCAAAGTAAAACAGGCAGGAGGCATGTAATTCCTTACTGTTTATGCAAACCGCGCAGTGGTTAGTCCAGAGCTACATTATGCTCAGCTAGATTATTAGTGCAGCCGATATGTGACAAAATATGGTCGAATTGTGCGTTTTATGATACAAGCATGACATTTGGCACATGCATAGCGTACATAATAAAACAAATATTTGGATATAGGGCCATCTCAGATTTTGCCCTGGAAGCGGTTGGCAGCGATTTTTAAATGGCCGCCACAATTTGTTTTATCTATCTAAAGACTTTTGCAAAGTTGACTATATGTTTTTGAACCAAAACATACAACATCTGGGTCAGTGATTTCAAATATGCTACATTTGACCTTCTACGACATTCAAATCCGCCATTTTAAAAGATGGCGGTCGCCAAAACTAATGTTCCCATATCTCATGAACTACGATACTTGGAGCGGTAATGTTGTTGTCACAGGAAACGTATGTGGACAGCCGATGTGAAGGATTTGAATATTTTTGCATTTGACCTTCATCGACCTTCGTACCCACCATTTTTTAAATGACGGCCGTTGGAACGACAACGTCTCGCCTTAAATGTTGTCCTTAATGTAAATATCCAGGAAAACGCAGGCCTTTTAACAAGGGACAATGGCGGCACAACCTAATTGTTACGAGTACAAACTACCAACAATGCATTCTTTTTTAAACGATATTCATCTATGTTTTGGTTAAGAAGATAAGATGACAAAGAATACAAAACAAGATATACAAACTAGAACGGCTAATGTGTTCATCATCCAACAGCTTGGAATAATAGCTGTTCAGTCCAGCGATTAACTGCTATTATTCGTCACATCTACACATTCACCGTGGTGTGTAAGATAATTATTTGTTATGACGTTATTTAATATTATGTTTTGTTTCGATCGGTAGGCGGTTTAACAGCTGATCATGTGGTTGCGAGGATGTCACATGACCAAAAAAGAAAGGAAACCGCGCTTCGTTTTTGAATATGTGTTATGTTAGATGATATAAATGCGGAATGTACAAATCATAGAACATGTAGGTATCTTTTTAATGTAATGCAGGTAATCCGTAGAGTTATGACATCCTTCTACACCCTATTTTCACAAGAAGAGCGTAACTGCCATAATATTTGAATGGCTAAGGTATATAAAGTGGTGGATCAGCCTGGAACATCCAATTTACTATGTCTGACGACAAACTGCTTCTTCAAAACGTGATGCAGAGTGGGTTGGTTACAAAACTATCGCTGACAATATTAAGGGTTTCGACAAGGTTGGTTGTTTGCCTAAGACAATCAACCTATCAAGGTTAGATGATGGTGTGGGCATTGAGGCAACCTTCCGACAGCACCAAGCCAAATGGCATGGCTCTTATCGATTACAATTCAACAAGACAAAACTTGAGCGAGCAGAGAAGAGGAAATCTCGCATTGAGGACAATACAGCTGCTTCCAAGAAGTTCACCCGTCAGTCTATAGAAGAAGCACCTCTTTCCACCAAAACATGTTTCTTCTGCGTACATCACATCGCAACTGCAACACGTGAACAGACTAGATGTTGTGTGGGATGAATATATCGCAGATAGCTTGAAGGCCGAAACACGAACACGGAGACGCGTAGAACCATCCAACACAATTCCTGGGAACCGGCATGAGTTTCGCCGCATTAACGCATTAGGGCAGCAACCATTGCCACCGACAAACAAGTCATCAGCACATGTCACACTGGTGTGCTGTGTACTCAGTCCCGAGACGTGTCAGGCCTTGCTCCATGCACCCATGAAGAAGCGGACACACGAATCCTACTCCACCTGGAAGATGCTGTGAAACAAGGGTATAACAAGGTATCCATTCGAACAGTTGGCACGGACGTGGTTGTTCTTGCAGTGGCATCAGCTCAGCGCCTCAACATCACCGAACTGTGGATTGCATTTGGTGCTGGAAAGTACTTTCGATATTTACCGGCCCACGAGATGGCCGACGCACTGGGTCCTGATCGTTGTGTTGCTTTGCCAATGTTTCATGCCTTCACTAGTTGTGACACGGTGTCATGTTTTGGAGGCAGGGGCAAACGGACTGCATGGGACATGTGGAATGCCTATGACGAAGTCACACCAGCTTTCTGTGCCTTGACTTCTACCCCGGACACCGTTGAAAATTGACTGGGTCCACTGGAACGATTTGTAGTCCTGCTGTACGACCGTACTAGCAGCCAGGAATTTGTCAATGGAGCGAGGAAGCAGCTGTTCACACAGAAAGGTAGAGCTATTGACGGTCTTCCTCCGACACAAGCAGCACTTCCCCAGCACACAAAGCGGGCTGCTTACCAAGCCGGCCACTGTTGGGCACAGACAATGATCGCGACTCCGGAGCTTCCATCTCCAAGTGAATGGGGGTGGAACAGGAATGAAAATGGCGGTTGGAAAATGTGCTGGACAACTCTTCCTGAAGCGACACAAGCTTGCCGAGAACTACTGCGCTGTGGTTGATAGAAGGGTTGCATGGGACTATGTAAGTGCCTCAAGGCAGGACTTCAATGCACTTCTCTTTGCTACTGTGGTGGACTGTGTGCTCGTAGGTAATGTGCGACACAGTAAACATTAGGAAGTCTAGTAATTAGTAACTGTTACATTTTCCATAGCACATTTTGGTCATGGACAATGTGTATACACTTATCGGGTT